>JAQGBH010001007.1:0-38263 GCA_034698265.1 Sminthurinus aureus | reverse complement strand
CTACATTAAAAAATATTTGCAAATGATTTCCATTTTCACGAAGACTAGAGAACTCTATAGAGTTTATCATACATAGTTTTCAAGTTTCATATATTATATTATATATAGAGAAATCCTTCAACCTATAACAAATTCATGTACTAGTCCATACTATAGAATTGATCGCCTTATTGTCTCGTTTTGAAGTTTGCGTATAATCCATTATGTAGTATTACTTGCTATAATATAGTCTTGGACTCACAAAACAGAAGTATATTTTCGCCGTTTGGTTTATAAATAGTTTACAAAAGTCTACGTGGAACGAATCTTGTTTGCTAAGACGCATCTAAAAATCTCATCTAAACACTATATGTACATATAAATCCCATGTTAATATAAAGTACATTATCAACTAAAACCAATACAACAATAAATCTCAAAAGATAAGTTAAGGTTGTACACATATCATACGACATACGAGGAAAAATATTATTCACCACTATAATAATATAATATTTTACAATTGATATTAATATACAATATAGCAACTCCAGTGTATTTTCTTGTGATGGAACAATACAGTGGTTAAAATTACGGGTCAATCACCTCTATCATGTATCTCAACGTAGGTCATCTGTATAATATGAAACCATGTAACTACTGTTTGAATCCCAAAAATGGGATGCACGTTATGTAACGGAAACTTGCCTATTACTTACTGTAGATAAATAAATAACAAACTACTGGGTTTAAGTCCTTCGTTCTATAATAATAATATATACATAGAATATAGTACAATACATAGTGTATATTCATATGCAATACATAATACATATTACATACATTACATATTATGCTCTAGTGTGGATAAGTGAAAGTAAATTGTAAATTGTATCATGTGTTATGTATGTATGATATATTCAACTGCAACAATACTTGAACTCATATAGATGAGTAACTCGGTGTCATCGGGGGGTCGTTAATGTGACCTTCAAGATTCAAGATTCAATACAATGTGTGTTTTTCTATAGATTTTAAATGAATACATATGTAGGTGCATAAATTGTTATCTATTTCCACAGTTCATACTTTAAATTTACAACAAACAAGCAAGGAAGTCATGTCCTTCTACATGTAAAATCCATGTATGTATATACATATGCAAAAGAAATGAGTTTTATAAAAGGGAACTTTGTTTTTACATTCACCACCATTTACTTAACCTCTCTTTGTCCAAAGTACATACTATCCTTATCTTTTACTTATTCAATATCAATATGTAAAACGATAATTTGTCTCCTACTCTATTGTAAAATCCACCACTCAAGAAAAGATATATACAAGGGGTGCAACAAAATATACATGTAAATAACCTTGACTGTACTCAACTCATTCGAGTCAAAAGTCATAATTCTAAGGAACTTAGTTACATAATTATCCCTAATATATTATGATACATGTATACATAGTACATCAATAAACATTGTCAACAATCGATATTTACTTATATATGTTAACACTTTCGATTTTTATTTTAAAAGTTCCTCGGAATCTACAATCAACAAACTAGCTCATAAAGTCTTGGATAAAATTTGTTTTCCGTTTGCAGCTTGCATACTAAATTCTAACATGGTTTTATTCCATGCATCTTTTGAGATTCTTTCTGGTTCATGTAAATACATCAAAGTAGCCTCTGTATCCTGCAGTTTTTCCTATGTATTATTATTATATGTCAAATAATACTGCCAACTTCTGTCTTGCAATGAAAACTGTAGATGAAAACAGCAAAGATTGATCGAAAATTCGATAAATTCGGAAAAAATAGTGCTTCCATATTGAAAACATTCATTTCATTTCAGTTTTACAATGCATGGTTCCATTTTTACGAATTTTCCATTGTCTAAAAAAATTGTGACCTATCCACTTCACATAACAGGTTGAGAATACCTTTGAAGACTATAATTTTGAATCAAAGTTTTTGACAGAATACAACATTTAAACACAAACATGTTGTCTCTGTTTTAAAAAATTCGGTATAGAAAAGAGCCTTTTAGTATATTATGATGTATTATGGCTAAATGTCATTATGTTATCATGGGTAAATGTACTGGGTCGAATTTATAATGAATATAATCCAGAAATTCATCAAGCTGTGCATGTATATGAAATATGATAATTCGGCAAATACTGTATCCTTTGGACTTTTGGGGACATTCTGAGACATAAGTATTTCAGTTGTTAGAGCTCATGGAGTTCAACCTTATGGAAAAGTATTCGGTGTTTTTAAAGTTAGCAACTCAGAGCTCTCTGTTTCTCTCTCTCTCTTAAGCCGAGTTACAATGTGACAATGCTTTTGAAAGAATGGTCCAGTAACTGAAACTCACTTTTCCAACATTTCACATCATAAATTACCTCACACTGGGCTCATTCGAACGTTAATGCATAGAAATACAAGTTATAGTCCTCATCAAATTCAAAAAACCGACGGACCCCCGAAAAAACCTGATGCAAACTCCCGAACCTTGTATTTTTTGGTCACAGGTCACGGAAGTCGGGACTAATGTCATTGACCATTGACGGGACGATGAGTAACAACTTTTTACCATCATTCTAAGCTCAACAAGAAGAAAACCCGACCAGAATTGTGGTCGTAGTCGTCATTCTCGCGAGTTAGTTGTCATTTCACAGCATGCGCGTACTGAAAATTTGAAGGCTAGATTTCTCGCAAATGGCGACTACGACCACAATTCTGGTCGGGTTTTCTTCTTGTTGAGTTTAAAATGACGATAAGAAATTGATCTTCATGATCCCGTCAATGGTTAATGACATTTATACCGATTCCTGCCGTTTTTGTAGATTTAGTATTGTAAAACTTGTAGCTCGTCAATGTTTCAGTACTAGAGCCGTTCTCCCAATTGAAGCGTCAAATGCATCTCGTATCTTCACTCACAAAAAAGCCTTCGGCAGTCTCATTCACTCACTCATTCCCTTTCAGAGCTTGGTAGAGGTTGGAGGTTGCTGTTCTCTCTAGCAAGTATCAAGTTATTTTCAACTTGCTCACTTCTTTAAAAGAAAATACCTACCGAGTAAATATGTGTGGTGGTATCTCACCGTACATATGCCTGCACAATAAATAAATAGTACTCTTCAAACAACTGTTACAACAATACCTACAGAAAATAATCACCATTAGTATAGTAAATTTTATTTTGTACAGTAGTAAAATATCAACCAAGTGTACTATAAAGTGCTTCTAAAATCTAAAATCTTTATACATAAATTGTGTGTGCTTAAAAAAATCTCCAAAGATACATACTCTCTCTCTCTGTATGTGCAAATGTGTATCTATACTCTATACTTATTTCATTTTGTCAATCAAGAATTTTAGTAAGAGCAAAAATAAATAACTCTGAAAGCAAATGAAGAAAACCTGTCAGCAAATCATTAGCTAAATTCAGTATAGTAACACTGTTTGACCGGAATTTTTTAGCAGGAGAAGCTGTAAAATCTTTTTATCATAATCATCCTAAATCCTAATATATTATACGATATAAGATAGTTGTGCAAAGTGTGCTTTATAAAATATAAAAAAATTAAAAAAAAAAAACCTAAAAAATATAAATGTGTCAACTTAGAACGTACTTGTGAAACATGTATATTTGTACATTATTATTTTAACGTGAGTTCAAGACTAGAAGACGAAAAAGAAAAACAATATCAAATATTGTCGTGAACGATTTTTGCTTAAAAACTTAACGATAGGTCATGTTTTTCCTGTGAACTGTGAGACTTTTACTTGCTATTCCACTTCAATTTGTCAACTAAATCATGATCAGTGATAAATTCAGTACTTACACAAAAGCAGCTTAATAATGTGTAACTTGATATCAAAACAAAAGGGGTTGTTCAAAAATTTCCCTTTTTAACACGGAACAAGTTTTTTTTGTTGGTTTGGTTGTTTTATGTGTTTGAGTTTTGAGCTTCTTGTGGCTTGTTATACTCCCTGCAATTTCCCATACGTTTTCATCGAGTGTTGTTAGTAAAATACAAATAGTTGTGGTATTCTAGTGAATTATATTTAACAAATTATACTTAATAATAGTAGTAATAATAATTATTATATTATACAAAACGGAGAAAAAATCTTTTCAAAACAAGCAAAATGTCTATTACAACAATGAGGAGGACGATGATGAGGCCTTTCGTTCTTCTTCCGTCCACATCGACAAAAACATCGTCAAGTATAATAATGACACAGACGGTTATTTATTTCATTGTATTCTCTACCACAATTTTATTTGTCACCTCAGCGTCAACAGATATGAATGAAATCATTGGGAATAACATCGAACACTACAACAATGCAAGTTCGTCAGTTAGAGGAGTATCAAGATTAACCGCGGAACTACAACAACCAGACAAATCCAAACCTTATAATGATGATGATTTTCACCATTATACGGACCAATGGGCTGTACATATAGTTGGAGGATCTCATAGAGCAGAAAAAATTGCAAGAAAGCATGGATTTGAAAACACTGGCGAGGTATGTCAAAAAGTTTTAAATAAAATTATTCATAATAGTGTTTAGAATTGTTTATACGGGCTCATATTTACCTAAATACGTACCTAAATATTTAAAGTCGGTTAAATAATAATAGGCATGAACTTGAAAACAGAATAACAGCAGCATAATCTTCATAATTCTATATTATTATACCTAAAAGATGTACACATGCCCAAAAATAATATATTTTGATATCATCAAGAATCAAGACTGTTTTGGGTTTCTGTTCTGTTCATCCCCAAAAAGCACATGTACTAGGCGAGCATTCAATTTAGAGTACCGCGTTGAGTTAGAGTTGGCTAGCTGGTTGTAGCGGAAACTTCTGCGTATTGTACGGCACTGAAGAATCCGAACTTTCGGGGATTTCAATACCCACTGCTTCGCTTTGGGTAGTAGTGCTACATAATATTATACCACATTATACATTGCATTGCAACTCCTTCGGAGCGACATGTGTGCATCTGTATTCATTTTATATTATAGCATATTTGCAAATGTATCTCATTCCTCCGGAAGAAAAATGATACAAAGAAATTTTTTGACTTTATGTACAAAAATTTTATATATTCTTCTTCTTGTTCTTCAAAGGAGGAATGAAAGCGAAAGGCATTCATTTGAAAATATAGTACTATTTAAAATCTTTACATGTAATTTTGCATTCATGACACGTGTGTTTTGTGTATTGTTCAAATTGTATGCTTAAATCCATGTTTAATGTCACACATTGTAACGTGTTATGCACACATGAAGTTTAAAATATTGTATGTTTTATACTTAACAACTTTATTGTATTAAGTTATATTATTATATTATATTAAAATAATATCCAAATAAGTGTGCATAAAATATTGCATTGTACTCACCACACTGCACTGAGCATTGTGCTAAAAATACCATTGTACTAAATAAGTTTCAGACGACACATAAAATCACGAATAATTTATAATGTGTAGTTAGAATTTGTATAATAATAT
This sequence comes from Sminthurinus aureus, assembly GCA_034698265.1. NCBI lineage: Eukaryota > Metazoa > Arthropoda > Collembola > Symphypleona > Katiannidae > Sminthurinus > Sminthurinus aureus. The sequence continues at coordinate 32,743 of JAQGBH010001007.1, read as the reverse complement.
TATAAATACATTGTAAAACTATACGACATATGGCATGAAATTTTATTTTACACTTTTAAAATATCTTGTTGAGCCTGTTGGAATATTTTTCCTATTGTGTACAGAAAGTATCACATGCTTAATATATTTTACAAGTTGAACGTATGATATAGTATTACAGTGTATAACATAAAGTCTAAAAAAGATAATAAATGGGGAAACCGTACAAAATCTGACATGATGTTCTTGATGTACAACTAAAAACATGCGTGTGTGTGTACGGAGTATGGCATACGTGTATATCTGCAAATGCAAAATGCAAATGGTATAAATTTTTTATATCTAACATTGACAAGAGATATCGAATGTCACTCATGGATAAATATGTATGTTTCATCAATAATGCGTAATCAGTTCTTTTCGTATTCAGAATAGATAGAATAGAGTATCATGATCTTCTTCAGCTGTTTCAATTTTACTCGTCAACTATAATAATAATATGTATGTCGGCACATTTATGTCCACAATATTATGACGACTGATAATGGTACACATTACACATGACAGAAAGTGTATTTTAAAATGTTCAGCATTACTTATGATTTATTGATGAGCGAATACTGAATGCATTTACTTTTCTTGCTGTTTGTACATTGTACATATAACCAAATGCCATCTTGTTCACTAACATGATATTTTGTTCCTTCAGGAATCTAATTTTGCACCTATAAATACAGTGTTTGTGTTATTATACTTGTCATTTAAAAAAAAGCGTATGTATGTGAATTTCCACATAAATTGACGTCATACAACGTGCGTGAATTTGTTGTTGTGTACTTAAGTATTTTTTATTATTATTGTTATTATTAAATACCATAGTTGTTTATGGCACATACTAGTATTATATTATTATTTTGTTATGAAGACGACGTTATACATCACAGGCATCCATGTGTATATTAGTTATAGACTGCTGTGAAATGCCATATAATATTATTTATGTACTCTTATTTACTAGAATATTTCATTTGTACATTGTAGTCTTTACATATTCTAGGATCTACGATAGAGAGCATATTCGTAAAGTATTTTTTTACATCACCTGCTTTTTTAAAATCATTATGCAGCAAAAGTTACGACATTTTTTGACGATTGTACGTATAAAGTTCAAGTTTAAATTGTGCATCATGAGAATGTTGATAAAGAATCAGCTTTTATTCCATTGATGTAGTTATTATTGTATAGACATATATCCAGTATACTATTGTGTATATACCATTTTATATATTACGTTTTCCTCTTTCCGTCGCTGACTTTGCATTCTCATCTATAACATATAACATTAGCTTAATTAGTATGCGTACCTCTTGCCAATTAAAAACTAAAAGGCCTGACATTGGGAATATGAAGGCAACTTAAAACTTAAGGATGTATGCATATATACAAGTGGAAGATAAATTTTTTTTAAAGCATGTCTAACTATTTCTGTTAAATACATCCATATTACTAGTATGCATGTAAATATGCAAATATATACAGGTAGATGAACATATTACGCCTAATAGATGGTGCAGATGCATGTGAATTTTAAGCTCATTGTATATTATATCATTTATATTATACAATATATAATACACATGCTATGTACTATGTAGTATCGTACACACTATATGCCATACTGATTGCAAATTCACATGACTTCATAGGGCATACTGTAGGCATATTGTATCTATGTTTCAGAAGAGTACTAGACTAGTCCTGTAGAAATATGTAGCCACGTCTTGTACTTTCTTGTGCTTTTGCAAGTCACTGTACTGTATTATATGAATGTTATAACTTCTAACTACTGTATTGTATAGACATTTTACTACAATATTGTTGTGTACAAAATCCATATCATAATATGTCATATGTGTTCATTGTACAAAAACATTGATTATGAAGTACAGCTTTTAATGTTCATTATATGGAAGAATGACAACTTTATGATCCCATCCAATATCCAATATGGTACAATATACAATATGATTCATAATATGTATAGTTTATGAAAGTATTGTTGTGTACACTATGTGTAATTATTAATTATGTTTTAAACACGAATGTGTACTTAATTATTGTTACAAGGTACGCGTGTGGTTGTGAGTTGTGAGTGTATATCAGTAATTTGTAAATTGTACAAGTTGCTTTTCTGTTATTTAAACAACAGCATAATAAATGATAGTAATTACCTATTTATATGAATTTATGTGTAATAGATAAGTAATAAGAAGCTAACAAGTAAGTAGTCAGTAGATATCATACAACATACAACCAATGCTGTGTAGTTTTGACAGGAAGAACTCCACATAAAACTTTTGTCGTACGCATTATCATAAGTCATAAGTCATACGTATAACCGTATGTCCTATGTCTATCATATTTTTATGCACTGATATAAAAGTCAAGTGAAGAGAATGATACACACTAATAAGAAGGAAACCATTGACAAATTAATATGATGGCTTTCTTAAATATGGTACTAAATGTGGTATACTGCATACTGCTCAATCGTCAATATCGGTATGTGTATAGTGTGTACGCAACGGCACAATGTGTTGTCATCACCCTCTCTCTTCTTAATATATATCTGTAATTGTGCTATCGTATTCCATTCTAAACTGAACATTTTGAATTACTTTTAACTGATATTACAACCACACATTTACTATTAATTCTATTTTTTACACTTGTGCATGAATCTAAAACATATTATGCAAGTATTTAGGATGAATTTATTTTGGTTGAATATGAGTATTGCGTTTAAGGAAGCAGCCAGGAGTCAGGAGGTTATATTAGATTTTATGTTATGATAATCCTAAATAAAAGTGTCAGTGTCATGTGTATAAAAAATATGAATGTCAATTTTGTTTATACACCAACTTTTGTTTTAATATCACATCATGGTAGATTCAGATGTATCATGTATTCCTCTCATCTCACATGGAATAGAATATGTTGTAAGCTAAAATATATTGTACTCAGCAGTTTTTGACGAAATCTGACTACTATTTATGAACACTATCAACTGCAGAATGTAGAAGAAGTACATTACCAATAAAAGAGCGCTATATGTACATTTATACAGCATTTTATCAAAGAGAATTCTTTATAGAGGATAAAATTACAATATGTGACACAAACGGCTGAGTTGTAGTCGCCTGCTATCTGCCATATATAAATACATGTATGATGCACGCATCACGAATTGTTTTCCATATTGAATAATGAATTTACAGATCACCTGTATGTACTAAGAAATGCTGATTTGGAATAATCCGAAACAGAATATCTATTTATATAGATATGTTTCTTTGCTGAGGTAGGTAAAGTGATCCTAAAGTATTATTATTATGAATTATGAATCGTAGTACATATTATGATAAATTATGAATTATACAAGAAAATTCTTTGAAGCGATTTATCAAAGTTCCCATTAAATATTATAGATTATAGACGTATTGTAGAAAGATTAATGAAACTGCCAAACCATTCCCAATTAATTTATCTGGTTTTTGTTGTATACTTTAACGGTACTTGCTCTTTTTGAAGGGTAATTAAATACAAAATGTGAGGTACATAGTAAAATGCAGTGTATCAATAATAATAATAGTACTACTCAATATCGTGAGAAGAAGAGATTAATGAATAATTCCATTCTACTTTATTGTTGACAAATCAGTACCGTCTCATCTATTGCATAGCGTGTAAAAGAGTAAGTTGCATGACAGAATTGAGATACTAATTACATCTATATTGTCAATTGTCAATGATCGTCCCAGATTCTGAAACAAACAATAAAATACGACAAAGTCATCAAATTTTGCATGACAGATTTTATCGTTGCGTTTTCGAAGAGTTTACATATCTTTTTGTTCCCAAAAGATATGACAAAATGTTATATTGTATTTCAGTCGTGCAAATATCTGACAATTACGGTATACCTTCATGCTGTAAATAGTAAATCATAGTTTTGAAGTTCTGTTGCTTTGTTGCAAAAATTAAAATTAACCGTCAGGAACCAATATTGTGCATTTTAGTGGGCTTTGAAAAGCGTAGTAATTGTATTATATTTTATATTTCTTCCTCGTACTCCATGAGAACGTGAAACATTATAGAATTAGTTGGTAAACGTAAATTTTGAAGTATTCATTTGAATATTTTTACTCATACTCGTAATGCTCGGCAAATTTGCTGTTATAAAGGTGAATATTAATTTATGTACACTTGGTTTTTATAAAAAATTTGAAATTTTTCTTCTTTTTTTAAAAATTCATTAACCGAGAGCACAACCTTACACATACTACTTTTTGCGATTTCCCTCTGCTTCAAATGAAATGAAATAAAAACAGACTTGGCAATGAAGCCAGAAAAAAAATTAGACTTTGGATGTGACTAGAATATTATGTGAGTGAGGGAGTTTTGTCAAGTTAGCTAGAGTTTGTCTAGCTTCTAGCTTCATAGTTGTACACCGTACACTGTGCACGACTTTTTGTCTGTCTTCAAAAATAAATGTACATATGAGGCTCTGAAACTCCTGTTTCTTTTATCTTGTTGAAAAACTCATCTGGTAGCGAGGAGACGGTTTAGTTAAGACGTTTTATTATTACACTGTAGTCGTAGTAGTTAAGTCAACTAGCTTCGGATATAGGTTTGCCAAAGCTTTCTCATATTTCGTGTCTTTTCACTCCTCACTTCTCCATACTTCTATTCACACAAAATAAAAGAAAACATGTGCATATCGGAGATCGGAGGGATACAATATACCGATGGATGTCTTCTATATGAGTTGTTAGGGCACTTGTAGATTCTATATTATTATATTTGCAAGACGAGACTTTGTACTATAATAATATATTATGTACATTTTGTATGGATATGGAATATGGACATTTTTATGTCTACATACTTGAAAGTATTTACTCAAATGTGTATGTTATTTGAGTACAGAGTACAAAGTACACAACACATCTCTACTTATGAAATATGAAATGAGATTTTTTTTGTGGGTAATGGAAAATTTCTTTGTACTTTGAATTTACCATATTATGCTTACGCATAATATTACGGTATACGCGATAAGTACTTGAAAAGCAAAACTATGTGAACGATAAATTGAAGAACAAAACATTATTAAAAATGTTTGACTGTTTTTCTCTCTTTCGTTTACCTTGTTATTATTTTTAAATATTGAAAATCTGTCATGTATAGAATAGTGATGTATTGACCTCTTGTCATTGATGACTTGAGTTACAATATCTATTCTGGACGAGCATTGACAAAAGTAGATACCAAAGTACCTGTAACCAAATTTCTTATTAAATAAATAATTAGAAAAGGACCATCAACATTAGTCATTAAAATATACAATAGAAGATGTCTGTCTATTGTCTACCTACATTATACTTAGGTCGGCTGTAGGGTATAGCAAAGTCAAGCAGTTATGTTTCAAATGGCCATGATAATATGCATCTGTGTCACATGTGTATATATATACGGGTTCTTTTCGGTCGCATTGATTATTTTCCACATGTACATTATACAAACTACGAACTACAGACACATTTTAATACAAAGTGTATAAAACTGTGTGATGAGAGGAGAAAATATCATCCTGTTTTGTATACTGTACACTGTATACATGGCATGTGCTTAAAGTACATTGGAAAAAGTTAAATGCATGTATTATAAGTATTAGGTACGTATAATATGATGTGAAATGTGCCGACTAAAGTATTTTCGGAATCTTGTTATACCCATCCTTCACTTAGACTCTCCTTCATGCTCTCTACTGTCTACTTTCTACCCGTCGTATGTCGTATCCTAACGTCCTATGCTTGTGGGCTCTATTCTGTTGACTGCCGACTACAGAAATACGTTACGTTTCAAATTGCGAGCTATTTTCCATCAGTTTTATTTGAACGGGAGAGTATCTGCATCTTTTATTATTATCTCTCTATGTAGTTAAATTAAATTAGACAGACGTATATGAGTTGGGATGAGAGTGAGCTCGAGTCCGGAATCTCGAATCTCGAGTCACAAACATAATTGGATCAAATGAAATGATTAGAACTACCTGTGAACGGATTTTCATGAATACTAAATCGACGTCATCATGGTTCACGCTTGTCTTCATTTCCTACGTTGTCATCCTTGTATTGTATTATAATTTCATTTTGTCAGTTCATCCTTCCGCCTTCATTCTTTTTCTTAATAATCGTATCTATCTTGCATATAAATGTATGCAGTTTGCTATATACCCCTTCTTCGCTTTCTGGAAGTAGCACTTTACTATTTCTGTTTGCTGTATAGAGTAAATATAAAATATATTATAACACTAGTATTATAGAAGTATAGCGAAGTACGAGAAACTTTTGCGCAGTAATTTAGCAAAATAATGATGATAAATAAAAATAGGTACTGCAAAAAAACTCGTCCCAAATCCCAAATCAATGAACCCGGCTTGACAATTATAATAAAATTTAGTTGTCCTCACTCCTCACTCAAATGTCAAAAAAGTTTCTAATGAGAAATTTCAGACGTATCTAAAATAACTCTAAAATAAACATTTTAAAAATTCGTTCCAAGTTCTAACCAAAAGCAAAAGTTGCTAAAACCGTACATGCGTATTTTTGGGATTCCACGTCTAAATAAATGTGTTTCATTTAGAAGTTGCAGCATGCACACGTCTTTCAAAAATCGTGGGTCATTTTGGTCTATTTCAGTCTCAATTCTCAATGGCTTGGCAAAAGCCGAGTATAAAATTGTCCGCTACCAGGAAGAAAATAAGCAAATACTCGTACTCTTTACACGGTATTTTTCGAAAGCATTGTATACACTATACACTGTCTTTGTATAGTGCATATGTGGTTGCTATCTTGAAAATGCATGTGCAGCTCAAGGTGCCAAGAATTCCATGTTTAAAAACACAGGCTGGAGTTATAAATGATCTCTTGGGAACCTTGAATAATAACATTCAAATGCAATTTGAAACGTGTAAAGATAATATGTATAAAGTATCATGACTTTAGACTTTAGTCACATTTTATATTTGATATTTTAGACTTATGACTTTTGGTTAATCATCTTGTCTAAAAATTTTCTCCCCAGTCATAAAACTTGGTGGAGAGTTTAAAAGTAAATAATATGCAATAAAATGTTTAGATATACTTAGACGCGAGACATACACGCAAGTACGCACGTGGATACAACATAATTTTCAAACGTTCTGTTCTCATTTGGTGACTTCAATGCATGACTACTATAGGGGAAAGGGTGTATAATATATTGAATTTACTGAGACGTAATACTTGCAAAAAACAGATGAACATTTTGTGTCACTAAACTTTTGATGTTGTAAACTTACCTTGGCTTTGTCGTTTCATACTTAAATAATGTTGATGATGATTACTGTTATCCTTCTTACTGGATTATGACATGTTAGTTTAGAGCTTATGAAACTACAGTAGGTAAATACATACGTGCACGTGATGGCTCCTATTTTATTGAACAACATGGACATTCTATATTCTATTCCATGTTCTATTAAGACTGTATTTCTACAAACACAAAAAGCAGTAAATGAGCGTGTTCAAAGCAGTACAAATTAGTATAATCTCGTATAATATTTGGTTTTCACATACACGGTCCAAGGAAATTAGATATGGTGCTTCTATATTTGTGTGTATATGTGCTCTTAGCTCTTACTTTAGATATGTGTAGTATTTATTTGTTGATTTTATGTTTCTAAACTCTCTCAAACTCCAAACTCAAACTCTCTCTGAGGTGTTTGCGTGTTTCCGACACCTTTTTGTTATATTGACTCAGATATTGATTGAAAACTCTGCGTTTTTAAAAGGCCTATAGAAACCTGGGAAATCCACAGATTGAGTGAGAGAGAACACAATGCTATGTATGTATGAAGCATATATAAAGATTTGAAGAAGTTTCGAGTTAAAAATACTTGTAGCATTACTAAAGTGACTGGGAGCCTCAAATCAAATCCAATTTTACAAGTCCAAACTTTGAAACTCCTGTCGAGAGTCGAGAGATAACTGTATTCTGTACATTGTGCATACAACATACACTAAACAAATACATCAAGCAGCTTGGAATGTAATGAGTCGCTGATAATATTATTATTATGACACTCGACTTCTGTAGAATGTAGAGTGTAGAAGGTTCCAAAGATTAAGAAAAAAACTTGAACTGAAAAATATTATTCTATTGGTTCATTTGTTCAATTCCTGTTATTTTTCATCTTCTAATATCTAATTTCTAATATCTAAAAGAACGACTAACATTGCGTAAGCATATCGTAGTGCACATGCATGTATGTACATATGTAGAAAAATATAATCAAGTACATACATTTAAAGTCTTTAGGTATAAAAAATATTACTAAAGAGCTGTTCAAATTGCATTTTATATCATCAAGTGTGTATGAAATTGAAATATTTTTATACTTCTAGCCAAGCCAGAAGAGAGCTAGAGATTATGTATAAAGTATAACGTATAGAGGTTATTATTCTTCTATAAAGTGTTGTTGATGATGATGATATTATTATTATTATTACACCGAGTAATGAGAAGTTTTAGTTGTTTGTGATATAGCCAACTTGTGATATAGAGAGGATGACAGCGACGAAAAGTGAAAAAAGAAGAAGATAATGACCGTGTAGCTTGTGTCTCTGTGCGAAGAGCGAACAATCTACAAACTAATAGACTAAAAATTATTGTTCAAAGTCATCTCATATCAGTTTTTCTTAATCTGATGAAAGCTCATATTACCCTGATATCCACATCTAGTGTCTAGTGTGACATTATTACACAAAGTTGACTACTATACACAATGTCAATGCACAATATACAATGCACATTCAAACCAAGAGCAGGGTTCATGGTTCAGCATGATGTGTGCTGGTGATTTAATAAATTGATGGGAAGATTTAATAAAAATAACACTCCAACACTTGCATTAGTTCTGTTATTAAAATCATGGGGTGTTTTTATTTCCCATTGGTCGTTATGTTTATTACACGCAGTTTTACTCATGTTCTACTCATTAGAACATTTCTAATAAGAAAAGTGACGGACTGCTGACTTTTACCAAATACCAAAACTAGATCTGTATATTATAATATAATGTCCGGCGGTAAAAAAATGGAGTTTATTTTATTTATTGGTCAAACAAATAGTAATTTTTGTAATGGCTGTGTAATGGCTCAAAAGCTAAAGTTGGGATTTGGGAGTCGAGAACCTTTGCAATTTTGAACTATTTACTGTTAGTATTATTATTATTGCATGCTAAAACTAAAATTATAGACCAATAGTTGTGCATGTGTAACTGCCAAAATTATGTTCCATGCTCATTTATTTCCAAATGTGAGTTACATATGGTACACATTTATGTATAAAGTATAAAGTGTACACACAACTTTCAGCCATCTTCAAACGTGTAACTGTTATTGAATAAATAAAACATTTACATTAAAGTGTGTAGCATGTAGTATGTAGGTTTTTGGCTAAAAGTTAAAACTACATACGACATAGTAAACCGTGTTTGGAAGTAGTACACACCTATTACGTCGTACATAATAATGATGACACACTGCACACATAGTCTAGCCTGTTATAAAAATACCTACAGCATACAGAATTACATGTATGCAGCAGAACTTTTGACGATTCTGCAGATGTAGTTTAAATCTACACATGGATAAACTCAACGCCATTGAAGTAGGTAAAGATAGACGGTAGTTTTCCATGTTTTACTATGATATTATACATGATATATGATATGCAATATATGTGCATGCTGTATAACGGAAAACGCTCAATGTTCAACGTTCAACACAAAGGATTATAACTAAACTGCATAAATAAATCAGTGTGTGTTTTGGGTGGAAAGAAACTTTTTAACTTTTCTAGTGTCGCTTGTCTTGTGTCTTGTGTCATATGTACCGTCTATCGTATAATAGCGTTTACTCTTTACTCTTTACCGGCTGATACAAAAACTACTCAATTTTTAAGGTTTTACAAGTTCTACCGTCATATATTTTAGAATTTATTATATTAGCTAGATGAAAAAGGATTACAAAGTAAACAATATTCAAGATTCAACTCGCAAGACGTGCGTATATGTGTTTTTTTTTTTTGGTAAACTTTGTTTTTGCAAATTTATGAGTCGGTAAAGGTTAGATTCTAGATTCTAGATCTTTGAATCACTTCCAGTGTTAGATTTGATGTATTTTGTATTTTACTTGTATTATTTTATTTATTTTTCGTTATTTTCATCTTTTGCGCTGTTAAAAAATATTGGAAAATGGAAACTAGAAACTGTACTACTTCCAGATATATTTATCAAGATCCGACTAAAATTTCAATGTTTCAACTGTACTCCTTGCTCTATAATATACAATATATTGGTGTTTATACCATGTTAAATTTTGCAAGCTTTAATATTACGGAATTCACTTATGTAAATGAATACGCCCTAATTTATGTAGCGTCCCATGCCCATGCATGTTCAATGTACAGTACATATTACACAAGGCTCAGGAATCAAAATGCAAAAAAGATGTTTTGCAGCAGTAATAGATTTCAAGTTGTCTCATGTCTACTAGAAACTAGAAACGAGAAACAGGTCATTTTATTTGGACTTCAAAAAATATGTAGTTGCATATATTGTATGTGAATTCTTTTGTAAACCTAGATTCTAGAATCTAGAGCCTAGAACAGTGCATAAAATAGTTTATTGTAAAATGAATAAAGATGCATTGTATAAAATGGTGCAGATTTTGTACTGTGCTATGGATGTTGAATGGTGAGATGTGAGATTTTAGCTCTTAGTTTATGTACTTGGTGTATCATATATAGGAGCACGTGCTGAGTGCCGACTAGCTATCTAGCAGACAAAAGTATTGATGATATTTTGGGATTTTGGATATAGGATTTCAGACGTCGGATGTTGGATGATGGTTTGCACTGAACTGCATTTTCCTTTTCATTTTCAATAATACAATCTGTATTATGCTTGCATATCTACTTATTACTAGAATATAGGATCTAGAATCCTGTTGGAGGTGGAATTTATAGCCAAGTTCTTGTCTTCACTATGTATGACATTTATGGCTTTTTACAGAGACAACTGGAGAATGTATAAAGGGAAACACTAGACACTAGACACTAGACACTTACTATTTATGATGAAAGAGAATGGTGTGGTTTTTCCATATAAAGTGTCCTCCAGATATTTATGCAGAGCTGTAAATTTAATAAATTTACAATTCTATATTTTGCATCTTCCCTCCCTCTTCTTTCACTACCTCTCCTTCCTTCTCTCTTGTGCTGGGAAGAATAGTAAATAATTGCATACATTTATGAAGAGAAAGGAAGGAGGGAAGGTATGATATAGAATATAGATGCAGTTATAGATATAACTATTACTACACTTGTAAGTCTGATACAGATAACAGATATACACGTGTAAGTATTAAGTATGAGGAGGATGAAAATGCAAAATGCAAATGCTTTCTCCCTTTTAGATTAAGGCACCTGTAGGCTTTGTAAGCTGTTTTTAGATTCTAGATGCTAGTTTCTAGTTTCTACCTTACAGTCTCTGGTCTGGTGTATAGTTGTGTAGTTCGTTCCTCTATTGAATTAAATTGCTCTATATTTAGAGCGAAGACGCAAGTTTCCATGTTTCATAAAATATTGTATTCTCGTATACATATTTATTCTGTCAACAAGCAGGTAGTAAATAGCAGGAGCATATTAGTATAATGATCATTTTTGAGGGAAAGGGCTTTTCTTTCACTCTTCTCTTCCCTCTTCCTCGACTCTCTAACCTTCTTGTACACTGTACAGTTTAAAGTGTATATACATAATACATGCGAGTTATCTGACTAGACTATTCACTAGTCCGCGTAGCGTTACTTCTTTAATGTTATGTTTTGTGTCATTTTCAGCGTCAGCTTTCACGCGAAATACTCATACTAGAAACTAGAATCTAGGACCTCTACCACATTTATATATGTGCGGATAAATTATATAATGCACTCTATATATAGAATATATATATATATATAGATAAAATATGTACTCACTACCCAAATGTGTATACAGTATGCAGTATACACACAGAATATTATAGGTACTGTTTTAATTTCCAGTTTTTGAGCTTGGATCATGAGAGGAAGTGCATTGCTGCTCATCATTAAACTTTATGACCGGAGTATAGATACAGAATACAGACTACAGACTACATGCATATTACGTATTATGTACATTGGAGTAAGGGGAGTTGGATTTAGAATTCAGATGTACAATGTACACATGTTTAAAATGGTGCTTATTCTACCTTGTATCTTCTTGAACATAAGTACACAGTATATAGTATACAGTCTACAGTAACCAGAGTTGTGATGAATAAAATCAGTACAAAATTCTTTCTACGGTGACTATATTCTTTGTTGATACACACATGTGTGTAGTCTGTAGACTATAGACTATAGACTGTACGACAATCAAGTTTTATATGCAGGAACATTAGGGCAATTTTATTTCCGGATGGATATAATTTAAACTACAACTATACTTACATGTACTAGTAGTTTATACTTTATATGTATCAGCCTTACATATACTGTAACCTACAACATACACAAGAATATGGAGTATGCTAATTATTACAATTTTACAACATTAGTGGAACCACATGTGTGTTATAGTTTGGAAACTACATGTTACATGTACCTAGACTCTAGATGAAATCCTGTGTATTTTGTGATAAAAGTCCATTGCGTATCTCTAAGTATCTCCATTTTGAATTTTGAACTTTTGCTTCAGATTTAGTACTGTACTCTACTTTTCCCTCATGTTTGGAGATAAAAGAGATGTATCATGTACACATGCATGAAAGTTGTTGTTTTAGTTGTACTTATTTTGCAAATCAAGAGCTCAAATCAAATCTTGCATTGTAAATTGTAAATTGCAAAAGGGAAAGAGTCAAAGTCAGTATTTGAGCATACACATCGTTAATGCACCACAAATTCTATTTCCGATGGACTTGTAGATACGAGTCAAGTCAAGTTAAGTTACGAGACATTATTATTGTCAAGAAAAATGATTCTTAGTACATAAATTTCATGAGTTAGATGATGAGTTTGTTGTATGTGTAATCTGCATGAAGAGTAATTTATGAGTGGTAAAAAATAGCGTCTGCATGAACTTTTAAATGATGGTCACAAATGCATTTGTCTATGTGCGAAGTACAATGTACATTACTGGAATGCTTCTACTATAAAAAATAGAATATCTATCTACTCGGATGAGCACCAGAAGATCCCGGATTTCATGTGCACATGGAGATTCTGTTTCTGTTTGTGGTACAAGAAATCTTGAAGCAAACTCTTAGTTCACTCATCCAGTTGTAAATAGTAAAGCCATGTCAGATCATGATTCATCTCCGTTTCGAATTTGATTTGTGAATATTCATCTATTCCTGCTCTCAGCTATTTTTTTCAAACCTAAGAGGTTAAATCTATAAATACAAAATCCAAATGTTCAATGTTCAAAATAAATTAGAAAGAGAATTATCACTTATGTTTTTTCTCTGTTTTTTTGCACTGTTCAATTCATACCTTAGGAAAAAGTTGGCGTACAAGTTGCATGCCAAATGTCAAACCAATTTTATCCATTTTGTTTTGAGCACTGCAGATGTTTCCAATTGCACCGGAAGTCTAAACTCTAGACTATAGAATATTTCTCTATGCTATACTTCTGTGACCTTTCGCGTTTTACAAATGACAGAAATCTAAACTTTGAATGCCTAATGTCTATATTCCAAATAATATTATACTCTCCACTCTCGAATCACAAACTTCGGATTGCCATACTAAATAATAATAATAATAATAATGTCTGCAGTTTTTGTATCATAGCATGTTGGGTAACCAAGAATGTCGTTTGCATTTAGTATTTAGTCATCATATTTCTGTTTATGTATCGAATAAATGGTGTAGCTTGGATTTCACCGACAAAGATACCAAATACCAAAGCTCAATAAAAATGTAGCATGTTGGATAAAAATCGAAACAGTAAAAAATTATCTTTTTATTGTCGAATAAATATAATATAAGTATAATGTGACGAAAACAGAAAGCGTAAAGCTTTTAAAATTCCTACCTGGAAGTTTAGGTCTCGTTCAAATTCAAATTTCTCTGTTACCTCTGTTAGTTCTGATACATTTGTGCACACTAACAATACACAACTAAGGTGGTTCAGAAACTGGTGGAAAAATACATTTAGAGAACACGTGGCCAAGAAAATGTTTTGAGATTAAATTTACGACGTGTGTAAATATCCGGTTGGTTAATCTAGAATCTAGAATCTAGGATCTAAAATCTAGACATTGTGCAAATATCACATTCTTTGCACTTTGTACACGTCATTCATGTGTCATGTAGTAGTTTTGTAGCAAGTAGAAAGCAAAAAACGAATCTAGATAGTTAGTCGCCAGTGATTTGTGATTTGATTTTGATGAATGAAGCTGGATACATTTAAAAATGTAGGATATTAAAGATTGCAATAAAACAGTCTCGCCTTGTTTAAATTATTAACGTGCATTGATCTTGTGATAACATGTGCAAATATTTTACATGCATGAAATATCTTATGTCTTATACCATAATCGTAAAAATGGTTGTAATAATGATAATAATAATTATTGATTTCAAGTAACCATGTGTAGACCATGTTTATTATATATCATATATATTATATGTACAACAGTAGTCCGTAAGCGATGAGGAAATAATAATACACGGTTCACAGTCATACTTATTATTTCATGGTTAAGTTTAGTACGGCACATATTCCAGTAGACTCTGTAAAACTCTGCAAAACTCTAGATAAAGTCTTCAAAGTGCCAGCTTAGGAAGAAAATCAGTGTGGCGTGCTGTGTACGGTGTATCATGAACATTCAACTTCTTGTTTAATTACCCACATTTCATTAACTTTACCTAGGCCTTGGCCTTGAAGATTTGTATATGCAAGCGTGCAGCTTCAAACTTAAAATCAACTTGGAATGACCAGCACTTGCATATATACATTTATATTTACACATGTATGTGTATGAGAAAATCGTGCTGAGTAGGTATGTCTGGAAGCTATTTTATTTTTATGGTACAATGCACAATAGAGCACAATGCACATTTTTCATTGTGTGTAAACTCTGTTCAGAGTTCAGAGTATATACCTGACTGCCTGATTTTCGAAAGCTCTTGATTTTGCACGTAAGTTGGATCTGTTGGATTTTATGTACAATGTGCAAAGTAAGTAGCAGATGCCTGTGCTCTTTTTTTTTATTATTATTTTCTTTGTTATTTACATTGACAAAAAGGTGTGAAAAGTAGAATATTGAATGAGCACTGTATACTGTATACGGTATACTGTGATATAGCTTCAATCTACACAATTAACTACGTCGTACAAAGATGGATAGTGCAAAAGGATATTTACGTAGGTTTCAAAAGGTTTCAAAGAGATGATAAAATTATAACTTGGAATAACATTCCGGTATACTGGTGTATACAGGATTGTTGAGTTTTTCTCTCTGTGTGAATATGAACACATGAATGTGAAATGTGAAATGTATAACAATATAAACCATAACAATGAGCTCCGACATGTAGAATTAGCATCGTTTTTGAAGCACGAAAAAATTTAAACATATGTATGTGAATAACCTGTTTCATGTTTAAAAGATGAAGAAGGAATTATTTGAATACTTTGCAAAGCCTGATACATATATTTTCTATAGAAAATTACTCTTTTAACTCGAATTCTGTGATACAAAACACTCTGTATGCAAATAATTTATTTTTAACATCAAGTATAGTATATAGTGAACTGTTGGATAAAGATAAAGATGCTGTTTTCTATGAATTGTGAATTTGAACCTGATGGTAACTTTTAGTTCCATGAATCAATGCATTATACATGAATGGTTCAAGAGCATGTCAATAGCATGGAGTATGGACAAAATTGCTTTATACTTAAAACACATTACACATACATGTTTACCCAGTTCAGATAATATCATTGAAAATTACTATTACTATTACTCTTTCGTGCAGTATCTTTCTTCGTTTCAATAATCATTCAAACGTGGGTTCATTTTGAGCTCAAGTCTCTAGTCTCAAGTCTGACGTGTCTAATGTCCATTCATTATTCACTGTTTCTTAGACTTGGTTTCTAATTAGTCTCCCTCGAATATCCATGTTGTTTTACAAAGCATTAAAAATTAAATGTTTACTTTTCTTCCATTCTTCCATTCTTGTACGTGTACAGAGTCCAGAGAGTTCATGCTTCCAGGCTCCAGGTTCCAGGAATAAGTAACAATGTAGGCTAGATCTGTACAAAATATCTATAGTTTATGATCAAGTTCTCTCAAAATTTGTATCATTTCTTCTGTGTTCAATTGTAATATAAGAAAAGACATTTATTAGAAATCCTATGTACAATGTACGTTGTACATGTTGCACTTCCGTGTAGAATGTATACATGTATAAATATATGTCATAGCCACAGATTTATCAACGTCATATTATTTAATTATTATTTCGTTATAGAATGGGCGTTAATATTAAGAGCTATTTACTTTCTATTGAATTAATAAGAGTTGAGGTCGGACCGGCAGCAGCAGTTGCGCCCTGGTCGTTTCCTTTTGCCACCGTGAAAATCAAGTCATTTATTTACTTTGTGTGTATAGTGCAAAGTGCATAGTGTATTCGCTCTCCTCACACCTCACATTGAACATTGAAGTGAATTGAATTGAATTGAATGGGTAACATTTTCTATTGTTTGTTTCCATTTTCTATAGTCATGTTTTCTATTTGTTTGTATGGTAAGAGCATGCACTAAATTTACAATACGTAGTTTTGATAAAGAAGAATATAATAGAGAACAGAGAAAGGAGGAGTTGGTTTTCGTAGAGAATACGTCTTTGTAGAGTCTGTAGATCAGAGAACGAGAAATTGTATATATTGTATATATTGTGTGTTTGTTGTTTTCTTTTGGTAAGTAAGTATTAAGTATAGGATGAAGTCTAAAGTCTCAAGTCTCAAGTCTGAAGCAGCGTCACATGAAACATGAAACACAAGGCGGATTCAGAAGGGTTTTAATTTTCCCTCATGTTTGGGTGAAAGCATAATCCAAGTCCAAGTCCGAATTCCAAATTCCAAATTCTATGGATTCCAGGGTATGGATTAGCCTTTGACACGGAAAGAGTCATAAAATTGAGAGTGTACAGTGTACACGGAAAAAAATTGCAAAGGAAAAACTATACATCATTACATTTTCCTTCCCGTTTCCCCTACTACAAGTTTCCGTACACAAGTACAGAAAGTGTACTAGTCCGAGACGCAGATGTTTTCAAAGAATGTTCAATGAATATAAATTTATAATATACATATTATATATTATGTACATGGTATTCTGGATATTCGGGATATTCTGGATTTATCCTATGAAAAGAGAGAGTAAATCGTGATGGAATTTTTGAAACTTGAACTGACTACGGAGATTTTTTTTGACTTCCTTTTTTACTTTTTACAGACTCGACTTTTTAACTTCTTGACTTTTCCCCTTTCCTCCAAGTATGATTTTTTAAGTTATACTTTGCAGTCGACTGGTGCTGGTATCAAGCAAGTATTAACCTAGGCTTAAGAATGTGCATCTGTGTTCAAATACTGGTTTGTACATGGACTTGCTGATTCAATGTTTTATTCTTTTGATGTTACTACTGTAGAATCTAGACTGTAGACTCTGTAGAGTATATACATGTATGAAAATGATTTCTTGACGGGCTTGTCTGAATAGAATGAAGACATGGATTGATCATTGATTCTTAGCAGAAGGCAGAAGGTTACCCCAGAACATTATAAATGTATGTAGAATACATCTGACATCTTATGTGTATAATGTATAACATAGTACAGCATAGTAGTAGCTTTAAAGTATGCAATGTGTAGGCAGCTAGACTAGTGGAAATGGGCGCGTGTCATATCATATAAAAGAGACTAGAGTTGTGAGTTGAGTATTGAGTGTTGAGTATACAAATGCATTGGGAATTGTGAATCAGAAATGGTGAACGGTGAATGACAAGGTAAAGGATGAAGGATATTATTCGATGATACATTGTTATGCTTGTTATTGGATATTGGATGTTGGAAGTTGGACGCTTAGGACTTGTGTCTTGTGTACTTGTGTACCTTCAATATCATTAAAACTGCAACGGCTTTCAACTTTTGTGATAGCTAGAGATAACAAACTGCAAACTTCATTTTGTATTTTGAATCTCAACTGCGTTAGCATAGTACATTCTACATCCTACATACGACACACATACAGTGAACAGTTTACAATTTGTAATTTGATCAAGGTGAGAATTAGGAATTACGTACATAAAGTAAAACGTTGAACTAACCTTTGTATTTGTATTTGCATTTGTATTCATTAACTTTTCTCATGTAATTCATAATTGAATTTTTTTTTATGATTTGTAATAATATTTTTCAATGTTTTTACATGATTTAATATTATTATGTTGTACAAGTTAATAAACTTGCTATTATGAATTTTAGTATTTGGTATTTGGTTTTGTTACGGTAAAAACCGCTAAAAAGACGTGTTCACTTGGTTTTCAATAACTCTGCAGTGTACAGTGTATAATGTATTAATGGTTTATTCTCACATTTTGTGAAATGTACTTGTATTTGTACATTGTACATATGACAGGCTAAAGAGCAAATATACTGAGACCTTTGGCTTTGACTTTGGCTAGATTCATTTTTATGTAACAAAAAACTACCGACTAGATGTCATTTTTACAGTATTACAGTATCAAAGAGCATTCAGATTGCAAGGAGCAAAGTTTCAAAGTGCGGGAAGCAGATATTTTGAGAGAGGAAAAGTAAGTTTATTTTTCTTTAACCTCTCCATCTCCCTCTCTCTCTCTCGTTCTCTGGATGTCTGATGTGTGAGTTTGTATTTGATTCTTGAACTTTATTTAAAGTAACGTGTTGAAATGTTTTTGGTAGGCGTCAACTGACATTTTAAGTGAATCGTATGAAACGATAGAGTAAAGAGTAAGAGCAAGAGTAGCTTTTCCTCCATGTGCATATAGCAGCTTTATACTCTACACTGTACTTTATACATACACGTATGTGTACTGGTACATTTCCTGAGGTTTTTTTTGCAAAAGGAAACGGCCAAATCTGTGTGTATAGACAGTAGACAGTAGACTATTTTAAATCTCCGAACCTCGAATCTCAAATCTCAAGCCTCGAGCTTCGAACCTCTTCACATTTCGGTTTTCAGGGTGGTATGCTGCATATTGTATGTTGTACAATTTTTCAAGTGGTGTACATTGTGCATAACAATTTTCATTCAAAAGTATTTACATGACTGTGAACTATGAGCTATGAACTGGAGACTGTAGACTTGTAACTTGTGAGTACTAAATATGTATCTATGCAAAGGAGACACATGATGAATGTCTAATGCCTATTAATATTGATTACGAGTATAAATAAACATTTGCAGTCAAAGTATTTCCTTGAATTTGTTTCATGGATTGGATGGTGTTTGTATGTATGTATGCCTGCGTGGATTCACGAATATATATGAATGATGCATGGAAAGTTTATATATTACATTTTCCCTAAAATCTAAAATAATGAGGATTCGTTCAATTTTCAATTCAAATGTGATTTTTTTTTCTTAAAAAAAATTCTGGAATAGATTGAATACAAAAATGTGCACATACATTCTACATTCTACACAAATGTGAATGAAACGCTGCTCTTTCTTCTTGTGGGATTGATGTTTATGTTCCTGTTCATGTTGATGTGAATGGAAAATGGAACCCACAAATTTATTCTTCTTGTAGAATAGTTAGGATTGATTCTAAGATTGGTTTTGAACATACATACACCATACACCATTCACTAGCAAAGAATATTTTCTCGTGTACAACATAGATGTACAATGTACATTATACAATATACTATAATATCAAACTATATATTCTCTATTTGAAATTTAAATCAAGCTGTTTCAATGTTCCAATGCCAATGTTCCAAATCTCTCATGTACATGGAATTTACATTCAGAATTTATAGAAAGATGAAGAGAATATGTGCTCGGTGTACAGTGTACAGTTTACACTGTACACTATTGACTATTGTGTTTCTAAGGCTATGAAATGAAGTCTTTGGAAACACAAATGTAGAATATAGGAGCTATGCAGAATATAGAATAATATATCATGCTATATATAAGAAAGTACAGTACGGTACAGTACAGTACAGTCTACTTCCAGAATCCAGAATGAATGGAATGACTTGAGACTCGAAGAAGTTACAGCATACAGCGCACAGGAGCACAATAGTCAATACAAAACCATGTGCCTTGACTTGAGGTCTAGGTTTACTATAAATATATAAACTACCGGTCTCACAATTCCTGAACATTGAACATGTAACCAGAGCATGGCATATAAATTGTACAATCTAGAATCTAGAATGTGCAGGAGCCAATAGAAAGTACAGCACAGAGCAGAGCAGAACATGCTTCTTGAATATTGCCAAAGTGAAAGGAGTCAAGGAAGGTTGGTTTGTGTTTTGTGTTTGGTGTCGTTAGGGAAAAATATGGTAAGTATAAAAAAAATACTTGTATGACTTGCATACATATGCATGCGTTTATGCTGGGTTCTGGATTTTGGATGCTTGTCCTTTGAGAGGTTACCATTCATTTATTTTCGTCAGGAAAATGTCACCCTGCCCTCGTCGTGTGTCGTGTGCCCTCTTATTGCCGTAGCAATCAATCCAATTCAATGCTACACTGCCACTGCTTCCTTCAATAGTGTCGTCTATCCTCGTCTCATGCATTGCTGGATCTTTTCATCGCAATTTGAACAGATTTTGAATTTTGGATTGATATGTTTACATCTTTGCATCTATGCATCTATAATCTATATTATACGTATATGTATTTCTGCTCTGAATTCGGAATGTACAGTGTACACTGTACATTGTACATTGCTTAATATTGTATAGCTTGCTGTACTTGGTACTTGGTGAATAGAATTTACATAATGTCAAAAATATTCCCGAACACTGTACGGTGGTAGCACAACGCATTAGCATCGTATGACTCTTGTTTTTGAATACCACTACAATCTAAAATCTACAATATTTTACATTTCATGTAGAGACCAGAGACACGATGCATAATATTTATAGTTATAGTAATAGTGTACTGGCAGTAGTATGATATAATAATAATAATACTTGATCCTGTTCTGTATTCAGTATTCAGACTTTTTTTGTGTTGCTGGAACATCCAGCATGAAATTTCATAGGTTAGCATAAATTATTGTGAGTGAATTTGAATTATTCTGTGGTTGATAGTTGAATGTGTCGACATTGTCAGCTTCTTTTTCCACCCCAAGGAACATGGGACTGATGGTAGAATTTTTAATTAGCACTGGGAAAGAAGACGGATGTAAATTGTTGAAAAGCCCTGTCACACCAAAGCTTACGGGATTTGATATTTGATATTCAACGTAAGCCAGAAACCAGAAACTATACTGTATTTTTGTATTTTTGTACAAATCAGCAACCCGCTTACGATTTTTCTGGTGGTTCTTGCTACTGAAATTCACATTTAAATACACAGATGCTATGTCACAATTGATGAAGCGCTTTGGAAGAAATCGGCACACTTAACAATATTTCTTGTTGGTCAAAAATCCTATTGCTTATTTTACACCATGAAAACTTCAAAGTGAGAGATTTTTGAACCCCATGATAGCGACAGGTCCAACGTAGGAATTCAATTCATAATATATAATATACATAAAGACAGGAAGGAAAGTGCACGAGAGAAAGAGTTGTTAAGTACAAGGAAGGAGGACGAGAGAAATAAAATTCCTACTATAGCATGCACATATTATAGTACAGTGTAGTATGTCATAGCAAAGTATAGAGTAGAAAGTATGGTTTGGTGTATTCCGAGAAAGGAGAGAGTGAGTGGAAGGTGTGGCTCATGCACAATGCACAACTCTTCTTGTACCTTGTACCTAATATTCGGTGTTATGCAAACAAATGTGCTTTTGATTCTAAATTCATTCGTCTGAAAATTTCGTTAGTTGACATTGTTCCTTTCCGTAGTTTACATTTCTGTACACGAACATTGAGCATTGAGCAGTGAGCACTGAACATTGAACATGTATTCATTCGCAGGCACAAAAGGTGATTTAACTTGCAAATTTAGTTTTTTATGCACTAAACTACAAACTACACGGTACACGGTAAGGATTTCACTAGTAAAACTAGTATCTAGTATCTGGAATCTGGTATACAAATGTGTAGTTTGTAGTTTGAATGAAATTTTGCATTTGGTTGAAGCTCTTCTCTATCTTTTTTTGGAACTAACAAAAGGAGTGAGCATGATACGCTTTCATGGTTGGCAAGCATTAAAAGTTGTTGTTAAAATGTTCAGTTTTTTTCTTCTCTCTTTCTCTCTTGTGTAAAGTGTACAGGATTCTCCAGAATTTTTTTACTGAATCTTTTTAATGGTAAAGGAATCTGTCTGTATGATAAAATAATAACATCCACCTTATTCCTCATTCCTTATTCCATGAAATGCGATGAGGTTTACGCGGTTCATAGTTTTATACACAAGGCAGACATACTAGATACTGATACTATAGATAGAATGGAATCGTGGCAAGGGAATTTTATACATAAAGTGGAAAAATTCACCATAACTTAAAAAGTAAAATAGTAGTTGTTGTTCTTCTCCTCTTGTTTATTACAATGTTTACTACGTTCGAGCTCCTGCTTTTGATTCTATATTCTAGATTCTACGTTTCAACTAAAAACACTACATACGCTGTTTTTTTATAACGCTCCTAAAACTTACCAGTGCGTTTCCCTTTTTGGAACACATACAAAATATAGCACAAACATCATTCCACTATGCTTTGAATTTTGTTGTTGAATAAAGAGCCACCACATAATTTTTGTGCATAGCTATGAAAAATCAAACGTCAATAACTTTTCTGTAGTGGTATTCGTTACACTTTTCTACATACGATAGATGTCCCGTCCTCAATTCTCAAGTCTATTCCGTATGCATGGAAAAGGTAGGGTTTCATTTATTAAAAATAAAATTGTTTACAAATTAAAGATTTCAATAACATTTCATAATAGTGAAAGCATGAGAGGACCATTTGTTTATTTTTAATCTTTTGTAATGTATACTGTACACTGTATACAGTATTCACTACGCAGTGTACAAGAATGAACAAGTTTCGTTTTTCCTATTTTTCTGTCAGTATCTCATATCTTATGAAGTTATCGTATTACTTTATTCTTTTGACTTGTTGTTAAGAGACAGAGTTTCATAATAATTGGACGGGTATAAAATACGTCGTACGTCGTTTGTCGTTTATGTGCAAGGCACAAGCCTATATATAAATACTGTATAGAGTATAGAGAGGAACTATGACATGAAAAAATGTGCTTCCAAAGAATAGCACGGTAGTTTGTTTGCTTGAAAGTTGCAAGTTGAGTTTAGACAAGTTGGGTTGGGACAGGCTAAGAGGAGACTGAATTCACTTGATCATTAGGTATACAAAAAAGAGGAGGAGAGGAGAGCTGGAGAACGATCTTGAGGAGTAAAGTTGGTGATTCTTCGTCGTCCTCTTCGTCATGGTCGTTCGTAGCTAAAAGTAAAATGGAGCCGTTGAGTGTATGTCATCGCTTTAGCTTTAAAAACCGGGTGGTAATGGCAGTACTCCAGTTCTGCATAGAGCATGGAGCGTGCAGGAAAAGCAAGAAGAAGAATGTACAACATCTTGCATCATCACCATCTTTCTTGTACACTGTACAGTGTACACTGTACAGTGTACACAAGTTGCTGAGGAGAAAGTGATGTTGGATGTTGGTAGTCATTAGAATAAAATTCGGCGCCAGAACTTTGCTACTTCCATTCCTTCACTTTCACGTTGCAATTTTTTATAAATGTGATCAATTTTATGATGATATCGTCTACCATCTACCATCTTGGTAGTATGTAGGTGACTGCGACTTTGTCCTAGGTAATACATCGATCGAGTGTTACTATATCCTTCACAATTCAGAATGCTTACAAATTTTATAGGATAGAAACAAATGTCTGATGTTTGAGAACGTTCGTGCATCATACATCACATAACATTTTTATGATAATTTTTTTTTGCCATGTATACTTTTTTCTTAGAATCTAAAGATTTAATGAATTTTACGTAACACTGATGCTGGGTGTTTGATGTTTGATGTTTGTAGTTTAAAAATAATCATCATTACATACTACATCATTTACATCGTTAAGTACAGGCTACAAAAGTTTATTAATTATGTGCCTATAATAATTTGAACAG
Source organism: Sminthurinus aureus (assembly GCA_034698265.1). Taxonomy (NCBI): domain Eukaryota; kingdom Metazoa; phylum Arthropoda; class Collembola; order Symphypleona; family Katiannidae; genus Sminthurinus; species Sminthurinus aureus. The sequence goes on along the minus strand of JAQGBH010001007.1, from coordinate 8,232 downwards.
GAATTGCAATACATGTGTGTAATGTGTACTCTATATATACAATGTATTTTATAGTACATAGGTGAAAGTACTTGATGATGATTAACTGTGAGCTATTAGTTATGTTATGTAAACTTCTGGTATTTTTCGTACCTTCATTAAACGTATAAGGGGAAGAATTTGGATGGACAAATATAAATATAAATATTACATAGTTTAATAATTTGTATATATGCAAGTTGTGCATATTATACGTATTTTCTTAAACTCTACATCTTAAATTTTGGCCCGTGATTTAAAAGCTTGGATGAGTGAGAAACTTTTCCGTATCAGGGATAACTTTGTAATAAACTGTAGTCTGTAGATAAATTTGAGTTAAAAGTTAACACAAGTTTAGAGTTTAGAGTTTAGAGAGAGGATTTCATTCCATTTTCAATTTTAGTTTCGCTGAAATTCACATGCATAAAGTATGTAGTGTGTGCAGTATTTTTTTTTTACCATGTTCACAATATTTAGAAAATTTAACGACCCATAGAGTTTTAAAATGGAAATAAAAAGAGAATACAAACTCTGCATAAAATACAGTCTGGAGTCTAGAGGTATGCTCAGTTCTCAGTATCTTAGTTCTTAAACTTTTTACATATAGATATGAGACATACGTTTTATGCTCATTTACTCCAACCAAATAGATTTGCATTTATGCATATATGTATACGAAATGTTTGTATAGATTGTAGATCCCAAACATATGTAATTTTGATGAAAGGAAGATTTAGTAAGTGGCTTTCGGTAATTTAAAGGTTTCCGTTGTTTGGCTACATAAGAAGTTTAAATTAGCTGAGAGAAAGTACAGCAACAGCAGCGCGTGCATAAGAGCATATATAGCACATATATATATATAGAAATACACATATACAAATTACACATCAGGTACAAGACAGAATTTCTTGTTCTTAATCCATCCTTGTTCTTAAAGAGGGTAATATTGTTATTATTATTTTTGGTAGGCTCTAATTTTTTGAACCAGAACAAGTATGAAAGAACCGCGGGCAGATGAAAAGCTCAAATGTTTATTTACCATTTCAACCCATCTGTATCTTTATCTGTGTGTATGTTGTGGGTTGCCATTTTATGTGTACATGTGTATTTGGCTGCGTACCTTCTCCCCTACCCACAAGTCAGTTTATTTTCACGGAATGATAAAATTCTCAGTTTGTCGTTTAGTTGACTTTTGGTTTGGTTTGGTTTGGATTTAAAAATGTTGGTTATACACATGTGTGAATCTATATGTCTACACTCTACAGCCGACACTCTACAGCCGACACGGTGTAGATCAAGAATCCAGAAGCAGGAGTAGGTAGTAGATAGTGAACAAGAGACTCGATGGATAGTGGATGTTATTTTATTGCTCACACCGATTACGTTTTATCTTACACGTGTGGTATTTGTATAAAAGTCGGATGTCGGATTCCACTCTCCACTCTCAAATGATCTTTTGAGGTTTGAAATTCCGGACATGTATGTAATTTACATGTGAGGTCAAAGGTTGGTCGTTTAAACGGTTGGTTGGAGATTGGAGAATCGGAGAATTTTGTGTCCCAACTTGTGTATTTTGTATGCATACCTTTGGTTTTGGTTTTCTATTGCATGCACTTCCTTTGACTCTTTGTTAAGTTTTGAATGCTCAGTGCTCAATGCTCAATGTTCAATGGAGACTTTGATAATTCGATCATGCATCCATGAATGCATGCATGTAAAATGTACATGTACAGTGTACATTGTACAAGTATCCGGCGATCAGCAGTTACGACTTTTATATACCTGTATCATGTATCATGTACCTCGATCCTTGATCCTAGATTCTGCTCAAAGCCTACGAGTTGGACTGTCAAGTGAGTATAAGAAAGTTGAGTATTGCATGAGTATGTATAGATGAAACAGAAGACGATTTACACTTGTCATTGGTTCATACATCATACATATACATGATTCACCCGGAACCCGGAACATGAGAGTTGATCCTGTTGGGTCGTATTTCGGGATGAATCCGAGTATTGTATTTGCATAAGTGGCTCTTTGATTAGGAAGTATTAGTGGGTTCAAATTATGTACGTGTGTGTGTGTGTGTGTGTCTGGATGAGTGTGTATTGTGTATGAATGGGAGTAGCTTTGGTATTATGCAGTTGAGGTGAGAGTTAAAAGGGAATGAGTTGTAGATTGCAGATTGAATACCAACGTTATTCGGAAATCCGTTTCGAATGCCACTCTGTGGTAACTGATAGATGGTAGACTTTGCTAATTTTATGTTTTACACTGTACATTGTGCTTCCAACTTTCTACTAACTGTGTTGACTAATCCTATAGCTCTACAGTTATTATTATTCACCAATGCGCATTATACATGCATATTATGTATTGTAGTGAGATTGGCAGCTAGAAGCTTGACGCTTCAAGTTGAGGAAAATCTCTGGTCGTCGGTCGTGCTCCCGGAGCTTATTAATTTATTTGTTGAGTGCTTAACATTTCTCCGTTCCCAATCTCCGATCTCCGACCTCCAACCTCCGACAGATGAGATGAGAATGAGTGAACAAGAGCCGCAAGCCTCAAGTTTTGACTTTTGAATCTTCAGATTTCTCCAGTTTGGGATGGAATGCATTTTAATATAACCAAATATGTTATATTGATTATTGAATTCACTTTCCAAGCCTACATGTAATATAATAATATAATATATATGTGCATAATTTTCAGTGGTTGGTTTGTTATTTCCTCAGGACTTGGTAATATGCACTTCTATTGTTAACATGAAAACGACGAAAGGCAAACTAATTATCCTAGATTCCTAGATTTTGAGGAATGGGAAACACTAGAACCGTCTCCCACCGTGATCGTGAATCATGACCATGATTATTATTAACATTATCATCATCATGTTCATTATTATTAATATAATATAAATTACTTGGAAGTTGTATTAGCTCATCTTGGAAATATATTATGCGAATCAAATTTTCATGTGTATCTAGGATTTAGTATCTAATTCCAATAGAAAAATTTACAAAGTTCACCAACGTTATATTATACAAACTACGATACAATGAATTAAAATCCTAAAACTTTTTGCACCTTTGTACATTCAAATCATGTACTTTTTTCCCTTCTCTTTTCAAATCTGGGATCCTCTTAAAGGATTTGAAAATTAAAATTAATGAATGTGTTATTTCTAGATGTATTATTGGTACTGTTGTTAAAATTCACAGGATTTTCTATTAATATCAACGTCAGCGAGAAATGTACTCAGGACTCATTAATATGCTTAGTAATGTTCAACTGTAAAATTTCCTAGTAGGATAATTTCGTGGTAAAATCCATGTCCTCGCTAAGTTGTGGCATACTTTTGTCACTATTATTCTGCGTAAAAGTCTTCTTGTCACTTTGTGAAAACCTATTGAACTGAATTGCATTTGTCATGAAAGTGAATATAATAAGCAAGAATAAGGAAAAATCATTTGAACTACTGTAAAAGTTGATCAAAAAGTTGAAAAGGATTTGGCATTTGATATTTGACATTTAATTTTATTTGATTTGTTAGAAAAGTGTTAGCTTATAAGAGGAATTAATTCCTTTGCGGTACATTCGCTTGTACATTGTACAGAACAAGCTTTTGTCAATCCCATGCATTTGAGCTTTGAGCTTTGAACTGTGAACTTTGATCTTGAATACTACATTAATACATACTACATATTATTATCTGATTATGCATGTATGAGTAATCGCGAGTCATTAGTTAACTCAAGTTGATGTGAGGGAGCTTGGAATCGAGTTGAATTATTATCAGAATAATTTCTTGTGAGTTGTAATTATTGCCTCGTAAGTTGTAGGCTTCGCTTTTCATCACAATTAAATTTAATAAGACATTTTCTAGTCCATGTTACACTTGAGGTGGGAAAAAATTGGACAAAAAAAGAACAAAATAAAATAAAATGCGTACAACGTACAAGGGGTGCATAGCAAAGCTGTACTCTATACTTAGTACTCAATACTCATGCTGATACACACATCCACTCTCAGAAGCTCTAATGGCCTCACGCCTGGAATTGTTTTGTGTGATGTATTTATTTCCTGAGTAATTGTAATTGTCCAATAAATCCTGCTGGTGTGGAAAAGAAGAATTTGAAACGTATTCCCTAAATTAATGACGGCAGTAAATCTGACTTGGAGAGCACAAGAGCACAACATGTCATGTACAGATTAGAACTCCAGTTATAAAAATTATACAACTCTATTTTGTCCCTATACACTTGACACTTTATATTATTGTACATATTCCATAATATTATGTCTGTGTTCGTAGTTCATAGTTCATAGTTCATACTGTGTACTTTGTACGGTGTCCATGAAAGTTACACACAAAAAAAGTGTTTTTCCTCTAATTTTCTAGTTTAAAAAGTCCTAACGCCTAACGTTCACGATTCAAGAATAATGCTAATTACCAATTTGTCACCATTAGGAACATGCTGTATTTTTTTCTACAAACAAGATTCAAAAATCTGTATCTTTTTAGCGAAAAAGAAGAGAACATTGTACAGAGGACATTGGGACAATTATAGCTGTTGGATGTTGGATTTTGGATGTGCACATTGTGTACAGTTGAAGTCTTTCAACTCTCCAATCTGTTTGTTTAAAGTTGACTGTTGCTTGTTGGTTGTCGGCTGTCGACCGTCGGTAAAACATGAATATTCTCCTCAAGTCTTCTTTACCCTTTTTGCATGGAACAGAGCACATAGGACATAACACATAGCGGATAATGCAAAGGGAACAGCTGCTAGTTGGTTTTCATTACTATTGTTATTGTTCTTGCTCTAATCTTATGGAGACTGACTGCATTTCAAAAGCTTCCATTTTAGTTACTTTTTGAATGCACATAGAATGTATTTAGTATTTACGAAAATTCATTTTGTGAGTACAGAGTAAAAAGCGAAGAGCAAGGAGCCCTAGTCATTTTGTACCGTACAGTTCATGTGTGTGTATGTGACGGGGAATGCGAATGAGTATCATGAAATGTCAAACTAATTGAAGAAACATTTGCGTCTGTTTTCTGTCAAATGATACGACGTCTGAGCTGAGCTGAGCTGAGCTGAGCGTCTGCCTTATTATTATCATCATTATACCATTACATTACTGTTAGCATTGTTATTATTTCGTCCTTTCCTCAACTTGGTAACTTGGTAACTTTAAAGAAGAAGAAGAGGAGGAAGACGGAAGACGTTTTGTTACACATTATAAACTCCTGTGGCACCTGGAGTAAAGTAAAAAGTAAAGATGTAACATTTGACTATTGACTAAATGTAATATGTGTAATGTGTAGTGTGTAGTTGTAAGTTGCAACAGTGTCTGAATTTGATAGAGCATGACAAATATGTGTTCTTAATGGTTAGATGGAAATTTGAACGAGTTAAAATTGACATACGCTGTATCTTGTACATTGAACATTGAACTTTGTACACATGCCATTCCACTAGAATATTTAGCAATTGTAGAGAGAGAAACCAAACCAAAGAGAACAAAACAGGATGTGATGAAGGTGACTAGAGGATTTGAAGGATTTTAAACTCGTGTTAATTTTTATGAGAGAATTGATGGTGAGGCAGTGACTGGGTGAAATTACATAGTACATAGTTCACAGGATAGCTTAGGTTGCTACATTACATTTCTAATTTCCAATGGTTCCTTTACACTTTACATTTACATACACGAGTTGATCCTTCTCCCATATTCATCTCCATTTTCAAAAGATCTTCACCTTTATTGAGTCGTTCAAAACTAAACTCTAAATTCTAAACTAGAAACTAGTAACTAGAAACTGGAAACGTTGATTCAATTAGATTTGAAATGCCTAAATAATATGTATATGATATCCACTTACTTTTAGTTATTATGTGCGTCACACAGATCTATAGATCTGAATGTGCAATGTAGGTAAAGAGCATATGTACAGAATGTAGAATAGAGAATAGATAATAGATGAATGAATAGAGGAGGAAATGGTGTCCTCTAATCACTTTTACTTGTATTAATACTAATATTACTGCCATGACTTAATACTTTGTTACATTCTTTAAATAAAAGTCGACAACCCTATTCTATTCTATTTACAGTTGTCTCCGCACACTACACTTTATTTGCTCTAGAATCTAGAATCTAGAATTTAGAGTATAGAATGTAGATTGTAGTTATACAGTCAATGGGTTTTAGACATTTTCTCCTTTTTTCTCCTTCTTTAGTGTGTGACATGTGAAGGGATTGGAAACGTAGATACATGTATGCACATACACAATATCACAATATATAAAAGGCATTGTATCACCACCGTGGAGGAAAAGAGAGAGCATGTTGGTAATGCAAAATAATGTTCTGTGTGTCCCTTGTTCCTCTGTATGCCTGAATGTCTGTCTGTCTGGCAGTGCTGTGTTTGAAATGGAGCGCATTGAAGACGTCCTAATACCAATTTCACGGACTTTTGCCTTCCAAGAATTACTTGCTTAAGATTTCTTTCAAGACTTTCACTCTCTATTTTCTCTTCTTTCTTCTGGGTCTGTCCGCCTATCTCTTCCTCTTTCTCCTTTCCCTTCACTTTTCTCACTTTCTTAGTGTATGCAGTATATCCAGTATCCAGAATGCAGACGAGTGTCTGGCGTGGATATGTGTAACGGTGTACATATTCTTCCTCATTCTATTTTTCTACTGTCTATACTTCTTATTTCTATTTCTATTCCCATCCCCATTTTCATTCCAACTCCTACATAACTGGAGATGGAATTGGAGTTTGAGTTGGGATCGTGCGTACAGTTTACAGTTAACTATAGCAGTAGCTGTAGCTGTAGTAGTAGTTTGATGATAATAAATACACTTGGTTACATCAACTTTGGGTAAAATTCACCATGAGAAACACAATGGTAACGGCTCGTTTCATGATCTTTTCTCTCACTTCTTTTCCTCTTTTCTTATCGCACTTTTCCTATCTTCCATCTCCCATATACTGTGTACTGTAAACACATGATGACTGTGTGTGCTCCGTGTTCTCGTAACACAAAAAGCACAAAACACAAGACACAAGTATTCGCCGACTACCCACATTAACCATTCGTATACGTCCTTTCCCAGTATCCCAGTCTCCCAGTTGTCAGGCAAATAAACTTGAATTTCTCCCGCATGGGTCGCTTGGAGTTACGTGTATAGGATTTTTAAAAGTCACTCTTGATTCTTGATACCACATTACATTTTCTACTTTGTATTAAAACGCATGTGGGGTTTTATATACATGTATATGTATATGCATCAGTACATAAATGAGACGAGTCTCGAGTCTCGAATCTTGAGCCTAGAAACTGGAGACTAGAGACAAGAGATTCGAGACTCAAGTCATAGTGTGAGAGAGAGGACGACAGACAGTTAGTTAGTTAGTTACTTAGTTAGATAGATAAATAGATAGGATGCTACATACAACAGCCACGGCGTATAATTTTTTGAGACTGATCTTCTCTCCTTTCTTTTTTCCTTTCTTTCTTTTCCTTCTTTCTCTCACATTTTCATTCACATTTGCAATAATTGTAGTTAGCATGCATAAGGAAGGGGAAAAGGAGGAAAGGAGGAGAGACAGGAAGGCGGGAAGCAGATATTGTCATCATTATGGAAATGCGTTACCATAGCTTATGTCTAAATGAACCTTTTGAATACGTACACTGTACAGTGTATAATGTAGAATGTACAATGTATATTGTACATGTACACTTAGACAACACACAAGCTCATACCATATAGGCTACCGGCTCAAAACACGTAAACACACACTGGGTTTACAGGGAGAAGAATTGAAGTCATGCTGAGACCCATACCCCATACACTGTAAACTGAACCATACATCGTAGACCGTACATTGAACATTGAATACATGTGAGATGTGAGATGTGAGAGAATCGGGGATTTCGAGTAAACCAGCAGCCCTATTAGATGGAAGCGAGAAGGATTTCCGCTTTCTCCTCTGTTTGTACATTTCCCCACACGTTATGTACGTAGTCCTTGGTAGAATGTACGTATTTAAGTATGAAGCATACACATATAAAAGTACTCTGTAGAACTGCGTATACTGTGTAGTAGAGATCCTCAAAAAAACATGTTTTGAGAAAATTTAAGCCAGGACCCCGTCATATTGTTCCTTTTTATGTAAAAAACAACCTCTGAAAATTTCAGTTC
>JAQGBH010001006.1:0-38322 GCA_034698265.1 Sminthurinus aureus | reverse complement strand
GGCTATTTCTCTTAGCCAGAGTAATGGCTATTTCTCTTAGCCAGAGTAATAGCCATTTCTCTTAGCCAGAGTAATAGTTATGTCTCTTAGAGCGTTACATACGCAATGACGCCACCGGATACGAATTTTATAGAAAGTAGATATTATATATTACGCATTCCAGATAAGAGTCTAGAGTCTAGAGTCAAGAGTCTAGAGTCTGGAGTCAGCTTGCAAATCTTGTAAATCTTGTACAAATTGTACATGCTGTAAGTCAGTTGAAATTTGTATAAAACTCATGACTCATGACTTATGAACGCTATTGTAATCATGTATCAATTTTCACCATGTTTCGAGGAAAAAGTGGTGGTAAATACAGACATTTAGAATTTAGAGTGAGGGGAATTGAGCTGCACCACACTCCACACAAACCGCTTTATAATAATAGCATTGTGTTTCACCTACATCCTACAACCTACATCCTACATGTACATTGTATACCTGGATGTGGGTAATCATTCTTCACCCTGTCACTTCACTGGTTCTTGGTTCAGTTTTCAATTTCAAAGCTCAATGCTCAATTCTCAATACATTCCCTTTTCCTTTCAGGCGGTTTATTCTTACAAGTCAACTTTGTGTACACAGGTCACGTTTAAAGGTTACCGGATTTCACGGTCCAAACTCCAAACCCCTTGCTATATTTTCATTCATCCGTACTTTGTAGATACATTGCTAGCTGTATTCGTGTATGTTGTGTGAAAGGTGAGGCTCATCTCTCTTTTTTATGTCAAGGGATTCCTTTGAAGACAAAAAGTTTTTCCTTGTTTTCCTCTTGTTGATCATGTCAATTTTCTTTGTGGTCAGAACCAAAACTCAAGTCTCAAATCTCAAATCTCAAAACTCAAAAGACAAATGTAAGAAGACGGATACCGGATCCAAATTTCTTTACATTTCATCTTTATTCTCTACCCTGTACAGTGTACACTGTACACGAATAAAAAGTAGAAAATAAATTGTTTGTGTTTGTGGTTTCCCATTGATTTTTCTGGTCTGTCTTCCTGACTTGAAGTTTGAAGCTTCAAGTTAAAGGTAAGCAATGGGAAACGAGATTTCGAGACATGTACAAAATCTTGAATTATTGGAGCTCAAGTTGGATTCTCTAATTCTTTTCATTTTACCAAAGTTGGAATTGAATGGCTTTTCAACTTGTTCTTTACCAGTTTATTTTTTTTTTGCATCATCACCAAAACATGTAGTGTGTTTAGATAGATATGGACTTGAGAATCCTATATTTTCTACACATGCTTCTTTTGACAAACTGTGTGTACTGATATTTGCATAAAAGTGTATAGTGAACAATTAATATACTAGCAAAGTAGGAGTGATTTCCGTATTCAATATTTCTAATTTCAATACTGGTCAGATTATCAATCTTCTGTGTAGCTTGTAACAAAGTTGATTATTTAATGGTTCCCATTTTAATCCAATATCCAAGCAGATACAATATACAATATACAATAGACAATAGACATGTAATATATAATACATGATAAAGCAGTGGCACACCTACATTTTACACGTACTCGCATGATGATGATTCTAGTCTGCATTTTGCATGTAGTATGTTTCGTACTAATAACTAATAACTAACACACTGCTTACATGTTCATCACTTTGTGCCTTGTACATGAGTAATGTGTTGTCAGTACCTGTTACACTGTAATCTATCTCACTGTACATTGTACATTGTACATAATACATAATCCATGTGAGAATGTATTACAGGATTGATTACATTTTGACTAGAGTTTGCAATGCAAATTAATTGGACGGCTTTTATCCTTGTCATTAATAGTTATAGTTATCCTGATACACATTAAACATACAACTTACAAACTACAAACAACCACCAACTTCCAACATCCAACATCCAACAACACGTCAATCTACAATATAAATGCAGTGTGTAACGCACATTCTAGCTAATGGTTAATAAAGTGACGGTTGGTCGGGCGAGGCTACCAAATCTTTATTTCTCATCTGTTTGTCTTGACTCTTGAGATAAAATATTCTCTTCTCTCTAAGCTCCAAACTCCAAACTCCAAACTGTAGACCTTTTGAAACTAGAGACTAGAGACTAGAGACTAGAGTCTAGACAATGCTCAGTGTTCGCTGTTCATTACACATTATAATGCAGAAACAAAACCATGTGCATTTCCCATTTCGTACTCCGTGTGTCCAATGTCCATTATCCATTATCCATAATATTACTTTTAATCAAATCAAATACATTACAGTTAATCTGTAATGGAGCAACTTGGAGCATTAATAACAGTAGGATTTGCAAGTGTAATAATAATAATAATAATGGAAATAATAAATAGAATATGTAAAACGACAGCTGGGCAACTCTGCCACATTTAATTAGATTTACTCTTCAAGTCTGACCACAGCACAGAACAGAACAGAACAAAACAAAGAGCACAGTCAGACGTCAAGCACAGGACACAAGAAACAAGGGTTAATTTTAATAGTCACCGACAATCCACAACCTACAATCTACAATCGCCAACATTAACATCAACAATCTTTGGTGTTTGGTTTTTGGTCTATCTTTACATAATCTTTTGTGTATACATATCAATACTCTATGTAGATTGAACAGTAAACAGTAATGACAACACAAATTGAGTCAATTACTAATTATATCCACTAGATGTAATACAGATTTATTATTCCATCTTTTGTCTTATCCCAGAGATGTAATGTACATGTGAAACACAATAATAAATAATAAGCATTCCGTTCATTATTTTAATATCAACTACATTACAAATTACAAATACATTATATTACATTCTCGTATCTTAAGTCACAAGTCACAAGTCGTTTGTCACATTATACAATAATTATTACTCAACTCTTGTTCATGTTATATTATTGAGTAAAATTGACTTTTCCGGATTATTGTCGGTAATTGTTATGTCATAAGTTGTTCATAATTAATAAATAATGTGCAAAGATTTTGGAACAAGCATAGACAATACCCAATACACATACTTTTCATTGTTATCTAAATGGAGATGTGCTGGTTGTGAGATTTGCATTATTCTCCGACTTTCTTGATTTTATTGAACGGAACTCACAAGTCGGTTCACTTCAATTCAGTTCAGTTCAACTGGACAAAGGGCAAAGGACAAAGGACAAATTAATGTTCTTTTATGGATGCTAAATGTTGAGTGTTGAACATATGGCTATCAAATGAACTGAACACTCAACGGACTTCCCCTGGATCCTAGATACTAGACATATCATGTATCTTGCACATTACACGTTACACAGGAAGACACTGATGATACATCGTAATGCACTTGCACTAAAACGAGCACTAGAATGAACAAAACAAGAAGGTAAGTGGAGAAACTGGACGAGGTCGCTCTTAATTTAGTACAAAACTTTCACATGTTATTATACATAATAAACGTGGTAGTTAGTGAAACTGAAACCGAAACCGAAATCCGTCCATCGAAAGTTTTCTGGGTCAATCGATACGACATTTAAGCAATTACAATAGAAAGAAAGACAAAATGAGTGTCGAATATTGACTTGGTCTAGATTCTAGATTCTCTGGAAAACAACCACAACCACCAGCACATACACACAGTACACAGTATATATTTCTACTGTTCTATCACTTTCTCTAGCATTCTACGTAGGCGCACAAAAATACACAAGTAGTTATATGCACAACCGACGCACGTACAGAGTAGAGAGTGCAAAATAGTAAAACAAAAAAACAGAAACACAGAAACACAAAGAACGTAATGGGAAACTTCAAGAAAATCAGACCGAGTTAAGGCCAATTTGCTGGTTGTTGGCTGTTGGCCTTTTGTCTTTATACAGATTATTACTTGCACTTAAATCTTCTCATTAGTCCTTTCAACTCTCAATTCTCAACACTCAACTCTCAACCAAAATAAAAGACACCAAATTATTTTTTACATTATATTATTAGAACAAAGAGGAACAAATCCCACTGCACAATAACAACAACAATAATGAAGACAGCAACAAAGTAGAACCAATCACAGTCATTAAAAACCTACTACACCATTTAAGAACTTTAAATGGTGCATTTTCTCTTGAAGAACTCAATGTCCAAAATGTTTATTAGTGTTATTATTATTATTGCTATTTGTATTCTCACATCCGTCTGCTAATTTTTGCACTAGTATTTTGTACCTACGGATATTATCCTTATTTATTTATAGCTATTATAAACTTTTTCCACTGGCTATAATTTAGGATTCTTTCAGCAGCTTGCTTTCTTAGCGAGCGGTTGTCGACTGTTTAGTATCAAGTATCAGACAGTGTTGAGTGTTGAGTTGTGTCATGAGAGCTCTTGCTCACAGCATCAATAAACACTGACTGTTTGACTTGTGGATTATGGGTGCAAGTAACGAGTAACGAGTGGCTATCCTAAAAATATTACAAGTTGAATGTATAATGTGTATGCAGAAGTATATTCGTATGTGTAATGTGTAGTGAGAAGGATGGATGGAAAAGACCAGGAGCTTGAAAACAATTGAGAGATTCAATAACACATTAGCACGAAATGCTGACCTTCACTCACAATCACCAGTTGTTGTTCATTTGCTCCTTCTATATATGAATATATGATGTTGCTATGACTTTCCTCCCTCCCTCTTAAACCAACTACACTCTACAATCTACACACCGGTATTACAAACTTATAGACGCTACTCAATACTCAACAGCCATTTTCTATATCCATTATCCATAAATTCATAAACCCATAAACGGCACTCACAAAACTATATAAGTATCGAAGGAGTGAATACACAACAACTAAATTTACACACACGCGAACAAACAACCAACAAACAAGAGTTTTCTATTTCTTAGTTTTCATCTTACATCGCAAGATTTATTTACATAAACATTCCAAAATAATAATTAAAAGTGTACTTTTTCAATAATTTCCTCCTCAGTCTTGACTCCTGATCTTCAATTTGACTGAATTCTGAATCTGGCTCATGATCAGCCAAAAGCTAACAGTCAAAGTTAAGAATCAGGATTGAAAGCTGGAGCTATCAGCGACTGCAGGTTTATTTTCAGAAAAAAATGTTTATAAAATGCAGTTACACTGCATAAATTCAAATTCACAGCGTTTGCGTGTCTAGTGTCTAGTGTTTATTGTTTAGTGTGTAGCTTTGAGCTTTGAGCTTTGAATGTTTGTAGTTTCTAGTTTCTAGCTTGTAGTCTGGAATCTGTAGTTAACGTGAAATTGGAAGCCAAATACAAACAAATGCTGAAATGGGAGCGTGTTTGTATTTCCCTCTACTTTATCAAAAGTTTTCTTCTCTCTTCTACTGTAGACTATAGACTGTAGCGTTTTAAATATGGATACGCGTATAAATTAGCTTATTATCAAGCTCAAACTCAAACTCAAACTCGGCTAACAAGTAAACAAGAATCAAGTCTAGAATCTAGAATCTATGTAGCTCCTAGCTTCTAGAGTCTAGAGTCAAGACGGGAGGACAATGAAGAGTGACGGCAAGTGGTAGTAGCAAAGAAATATCATGATAATATTAAATATTAGGTACTTTGTACATTATGCATAGAAACGACGGCACGCGGTCATCAACTCAACACATAACCAAAATAATGGCTAAAAATATAATATTCTCTCGAGAACAACAAACAACAAGACGGCGCTGTAACTTGACTTGACTTTATGACTCGGTGTTTTCCCTTTCTACCGAATACCAACTAATAATACTAACGTAAGAAAAAGAGCACACTAAGAATAATAATGAATGTCTTCTAATTGTACAGTATCGAGTGTGGAGAGTGGAATATGGAATTACGGAACATGAAGTACAGAATTTTAACAAGAAACTAAACTTGCAAGGTTTCACGTGCTGCACACTGGAATAAAGAATCGAGACTCTTATTTTCTGGTTCTGGTTCCAGTTCCAGACATTATGACGACCAATGGTCATTTATTTATCCTGCATCATGTATTATGTAAATAAATAAGAACTTTTAGCTGCACTCACGAAACCTGAACTTGTAAATTTAGCTACCATTTTCATATCCTCCTTTTCACATGATATTTTTAATACACAACATCAACACACAACATGATACATGGTAAAGTGTAAACAAGAGCACGGTTCAACTCGTTACATTTGACATTACACTCATCGTCAATCGTCAGTAGTCAGCATGTTTGTATTTTGTATTTTGTATTTATTACGTCTGAAATTCATTGTACAATACTGAACAAAATAAAAGCCCTCACGTGTAAAAATGTTACTTATTAAATTATACGGAAATATGGAAATAGAATAAATCCGTAATCTGTAATTTCATATTCCATATTCCATACAGAAAATTTAATAAGTCAGTTCAGTTGGAGTTTGGAGCAGCATGAAAAATTCAACATGCATATAAAATTTAGAATAGAAACGATTCAATTCCAATCCAATCCGAGGGATGAATAAGACTGATGCATATTTATTATTATTATATGACTCTGTGTATTTGTGGATTTGTGTAAAGCCCAAGTCAAATACAAAATACAAAATTCAAAACACAGGATACAAAAGTGGACGTCCCACGTCCAATGTACACTAATGCTCGTCCACATTTATTCCAGCACTAATAAATCACAGGTCAAATCATACGTGTGGGAATCATTCTATTCTATCCAGTCTCTTTTCACCATTCATTCATTCACATACATATCTACTGTATGTTATTATGTGCAAGTTGCAGGGTGCAAGAGTTGTGTAAATGGTGAATGGTGAATGGTAGGAATGGGGAAAATGTGCTCAATGAAAAGTAATGCACGCAATACATTTTATCATACATAAAAACGTCAGTCTCTATTTGTATTAAATCCTTAGAAACAAAATAGAGGGACAATAAATGTAAAGAAAATGGTAAATGGTAAATATGCCCTGCCACAGGAAAAAAAAGGAAAAAATAAAACGAGGTGGAAAGTTTGCATTCTGAATGGACAGTAGAAAGTATAGTGGAGGGGAAGCAGTATCAAGTATATTATTACTCTTATTATTGTTATTATTATTATTATTATTGCTATTCCTCGTACTACGTATTACTATGACTATTACCTATCGACAAGTATCGTCGGACTAGGGTGGAAATGGGTATCTATTTCCATTCAACTGTCCACGTTTGATCCTCGGATACGTCTCTATATATTTTTTTATTATTTACTATTATATAACTTTGCTCCTTGGTATATTTTTCACAATACACAATACACTGTACACTGTATCTAAAATCTACAATCTACAATTTAGACATTTTCCATTTCACAAACACTGTAAACTTTACACTGATGATGTTCAATTCTCATAATATAAAATAAAATAAAAGTTAGACAGCTCCAATCCACATGAAACATGACAACACAACTATAAAAATAAACATGTATAATATTTTATTTTTCTTCTGGCTATTTGATTTTAAATTAAAACGTGCTGTAAAGATTTATTTTTAGATTATCTTTGTTTTTCACACCGCAAGCACTTTGATAATAATATTATATCTAATATCTAGTCACTAGTTGCTTTTCCCTATTTCCTATTTACACTTTATTTACTTGCATAATATTTTATACAAGTACTTTATCAAAAATCAGATAAAGATACGCTCACACAAATCTCGGCTTCATTCACAAAAATCCCAACACTGAGCATGTATCTACATTTGATACTACACATTTGTAAAAGGCTCCAAGACGACTATTACAAAAGTTTTGTGTTATTGTCTTCTGTTACAAAATTTCCATTCATTGACTTATGCAGCTTTGAAACGTACAAGTTGTAGGGGCACAATGTACAATATACAGTTTTTTACTCTCAAGTCTGCAGTCTAGAGTCTAGAGTCTAGAGTCTCGAGTACTGATGCATTCATTCAATTCAGTTCAATTTGGCTAATAATCATCTGGTATTTTATTTTGCCTTTCCTTTCCTTTGATATTCATCAGTGCCGAAGATAATGCAGTACATGGACAATAGAGTGTAGAATGTAGAGTGTAGAGCGTAGTTGTAATGGAGATGGTAGAGAATGGCAGTTGTCGTCTGTAGTCAACTTGATTATTTTACATGAAGAGTAGTACTATCTACTATCAGTAGTTGTGCTTGTAGTTGTAATAGTAATAGTAGTTGAAATAATGTTCGTGGGGTGATTGGACTTGTTTTGTTTTCTTGTGTGTTATATTTTGTATTTGTACACAGCAGTTGTGTGCAGCAGTAGTAAAATTTACAGATATAAGATATAAGGCAACAAGAAACAACAATGTGTCACACACAATACACAATGTTATACAACTCACAACTTTTGTCTCGTACACATGTACACTGTACATATGTATTTGTATTTGTATTAATAAGAGCGGCGTATATCGATTTGGGTCAACTTTCAATTTCATTCACAAATTATGTAACAGCAAAAAGGAAGGAAGGCAAACTCCAAACTTCAAACTCTACACAAAATACACGATACACGATACATAAAGTTTGAGAATCAAAAGAGATGTCTGGGAAACAGAAGAGTAAAACAGAAACCCAGTAAGAGATTCAAAGCGATTGAGGATTGAAAGAGCTGGTTGCTGATATTACGTTGATATTTTTCAATGGACAATGCTGAATGTTGTATATTATATTTGTGTGTTGTACGTATTTGGGTATAAAATAAGGCAACTGGTGTGTGGAGCGATTGGAATATCATATGAATAGTCAAACAACACAACAACTTTTCACTACAGAGCTGTCGAGTATAGAGTCGGCCATTAAATAAACAGCTTTGGAGTTTGGTGTGCTCCTTGATAGCTGATAGCTACTCGTATTCGCACCCGTATTCCAACGATATTACGGGAGGAGACTTAACTTCAACTTGCAAAGTCTCGTACTCACATTTACATACACATGAAACAGATATTATAAACACAAGAACACAAAACACAAGGATGAATTTATTATAAGGAATTTCCTATCTTTCTATCTTCTCATCCAATTCCTAGTCCAAGTCCAACTGTTGCAAATGGAAACAAAAAATTTATGAGGCGATTTATTTATTTTTTGTTATTCACGAGTGTATTACGAATTGTACGAATGGCGCATTTGCAGATATTCTTCTTCTACTTCCTCTTCTGTCTACAGTCTACAATGTGCAATGTACAATGTAAAAGTGCAAGGAATTTTCCTCAGTTTATTTCCTTTGTTTCCACCTTTTAATTTTAACTAGACACTAGGCAAACTGTTTCAATTTCTATTGTAGTCAGAATGTACTTTTCTCATTGTCCATCTGTGCATCTGTGCATCGCTGATATTTTATACTTTATATTGTATATAAAACGGGAATAAAAATGCAAGTGGTCGTAAACTTTTTCTTTCGCAGAAAAAAATATGTAACACTGAATGGATGAAACAATTTTAAAAGGTTGTATTTACAATCTGGTACATTACACATTGTACATTGTAAATTGTACATGGATGTTTATGCTAATCTTTGGTGATAATATAGAGGATTATTAGCACAAAAACAATGTGGTGTTTGTTGTTTGATGCTTGATGCTTGATGCTACAAGCTTGTTACACAACAGACAATATACACAGCGATAATTACTTTAAATAGTGTGAAAAGAGGAGAAAATATTACACTATTATAATTTTGGATAAAATTAACACAATTTTAGACACCGAATAACCAATGTAAAATGTAAAATCAAGAGTTGACGTACTCGGTGAATAATTTTCACTGCAATTTGTTCAGATTCAACAACTTGATTTGACGTTGACTTTTTCCTTATTTTGAACAATAATCAAGTGAGTAGAAGAACCATAATTTTTTTTCTAGTTTGAGTAAGTTTTTTCCCGTAGCTCGTACTCGTAGTCTTTTTGACGTTCCATAAAAATTCCAATTGAAATAAACACGAAGGAGTATAGAGTATAGAGTATAGAATACAGAGTGTAGAACTATGTGTGGAGAATCCTATTTGCCAATTTCCAACTCATTTACTCTCGAATGTTCAATGCCAACTTGCACGTAATGAGCTCCACTGTAGAGCAAAGACGACGAGGAGCAAGAGTACGAGAACGAGAATGGGTGTCTGGTTTGGGAGCCACAAAACGCGAAACTCGCAGATGAAGCCTCAACTGCCTCTCTCTTACTCTTAACTCTTACTGTTACTGTCTCCGTCTCTGGTTTTTGGTACTTTGCTCCTCATCCACTACTCCAAACTCGAAACACCACACTCTGCACTTTTTCCTTTGGTTTTGGTTTTCGTCTTGGGTTTTCTTTTGCCTCCACTCCTACATCTCCAATCCTACATATTATATCCTATACTGACGCTGTATACTACCTCACAGTAAAACCAATACTTTTGACGATGAGCATTGAGCGCGGAGCCGAGCCGAAAGAGACAGAAACCAATACCAAAACCAACGAAATAGGAAAGAGAAGAAAAGTTACAGTCTACAGACACAAGAAAATCCCTATGGCCAGAACCAGAAACCAGAGGATGCGAGGAGAAGAAACAGAACCAGAACTGTTGGAAGAAATGGAAATGGTGGAATGGAAAAGAGTGTAGTTTTTACTGTGTAGGAATCTGGTGAGGATATCACCCAGTGCCAAAAAACTAGTAGAGACCAGGGTAATACACATGGAAAGTGATATAATAATATGTAATATATTATGTGTCTGAGTTTGCCTATTACATTTGCCTATAATGTATAGGAATGTGTGGTGTGGTATGATGTGGTGTAGTTTAGTGTGTACACAAAACAGAAAACAGAATAGAGTTTAGTCCCCCGATTTCTTTCTCTCATTCTATCATGCTAAAAGGGAAGAGCAGAACAGAACAGAAGAGAGCAGAGCAACCCGCGTTTTGTCTTCCAGTGGACTCAACCGTTCACTTTATATTCTTGAGCCGTTAATGTATTGCCTCTTCTTCTCTCATTTTTTGTTCCGTATTTCCTATTCTCTGTATTATGATTTGGTTTTGCCTTTAACCAATGTACAGAATAGTACAGATACAGACATATCCTTTCCCTTTTTACATGTACATACTTTTTATTTGTATGCATAAAAATTTAAGTCCCTTTTAAGTCCTCTCTTCCTTTACCTCTAGGATTTCTAGGATTGCACCTCCAACACAATAATAATCATAATAATTCCCAGATCCACCAACAACCTTAAACATATCATGTACAATGTAAAATGTACAGCTTATGTGTTTGATTCTTTACATAATACTAATACAATTCCACACACTTTTTCTTTCTCTCTTGGATTACTGTACATTTACAATTTACAAGAAAATGTAGCAACCGTAAACTAACAGACACACTAACGCGCTTACTCATCAAGTAAAGTATTTATAACATAGGAAAAATAAAGGCACAATTCTCCCTTAGCTGTTTTTTTTTTTTCTGATATGCACATTTTATGTATCGGTAGTTTTAGTAACTATGGTGATGATAATAATCTTAGAGTACGAAGCATAACCCCTTGGATATTCATACATACATCAAAGTTTTAATCCTTACAAGGGATTTATACAAAGCAAATATTTTTATAGAGCTCAAGAGTGAAGAATGAAGAGTGAAGAGTCTTACATGTGTACAAATTATAGAGGCAAAAAGTGCACACAGCCTCAACTTCAGTTCCAGTTCCAGTTCCAATTCCCAATTCCAAACACAGACACAGACACAGACACCGTCACATTTACATTTACATTCACATTCAAATTCACAGTCTCACTAACACAAACAAAAACACGAATGCAGCTTACATCTTCTATGATTAAAATTGTACTGACTGTAAAACTGACGAATACTGGTATAGCACATCAGCTTAATCAGTCTGCACTGTTCACTGCTCACTGTTCACCGTACACTTTACACTGTACACTGTACACTGTACCACTAGAAAAGGGAATGCAGAATGTAAACCCACGTTTTTCAAATTCAAAAATGAGAAAAAAAAACAGAACAGAGAACAAAACAACAGAGTAAAAACTGAGAGACAAAAACTGTTGCTGCAGCGTCACGGAATAAGATAAGAATGCAACTGATGAGCAGAGTTGTGAGTTCTCTGTTCTGTGTTCTGAGGAAACGAGAAAAAGAAAAAAAAGTCAAGAGTCAAGAGTATCGTCTAAAAGAGCGCAATATTATAATACAACACACCACGTAATGTAATGTAAAATGCAATATAGAGTATACAGTATACAGTATAGAGTTTAAAGTATAGAGGGATGCTGCAGAGAGTATAGAGAGACAGGGAGATGAGATGAGATGAGATGAGTATGGTGGACTATTTTAGTTCTCAGGTGACCTTGGTTACACAGAAATTTATTATTACTTGACTTAAACTTGAACACTGAATACACACACATGCACAAACCAGTATCAGTATCAGTACAAGCTCATAGCAGAACAACATAGTGATGAATGTGAACATGTAACATGCTATAATATATAATATAATATAATATGTGATTATAATATTAGTTATAAGAACAACTATTTTATATCCATATTATTTTCCTCGTCCTCAACTACATGTACTTTTTACATGCATCCATTGTACATAGATACATAATATATTTATTATTATACTTATAAGTTGTAAAGGTACTTGTACGTGTAGGTATTAGGTATAATGAATACATGTACTTTACTGCACAATTTACAGTGTGAAATTTACACATCTCCCCTTTAGCACATTGCTCATAGTTTCATTTCGTCCTCTGCACTCTACGCTCTACACTCTGCACCGTGTAAAAAGGGTAAAAGGATAAAGAACATTCTGTATTCTGGATTCTGTACAATTTGCTATTATGTAAACTCTAACATTTCTGCCTCCAACTGATTCAAATTCAAATTTTAAATAAACCTTTTTCCTTATGTATCTCGTGGTGTGTTTATAGTGGATAGTGTAAACTGTACAGATATTCGTATGTTAAATGCAATAATGGTCATAATCACCATCTGAATTCGAGATGCAATTTGAAATTTTCCCTCCTTTCCTCTTGTTTGTTGTCAACCGAAGTTTGCTCCAAAGTCATACAACTTGAAGCTATTCCTTCAAAATTTTGTAGATGATGCAAATAATGAAAAGCCATGCTCAGCTAGTTATTTATTTATTTACGGGCATGAGGAATTAGAATTTAGAATGTAATTGAAGTGTAATGGAAGTCACGAGAAAATTGTTGGCTTTTTTATGATTAAGTGAGAAATTGTACGTTGTACATTTTACATAGCTGGAGTTGTATTTATTTATCCGTGAGTGCAATATATTTGCACTATGCCCTGCAATTATTTTATGCATACGTACTACATTACTACATATCATTTTAGATAATTCACAATCTACAATGATGGATGATGAGTCATCAGAGGAGGCAGGCAAATACACAATACACAAAATAGACGTTAGATATTGGACGCCGTGAGTTTTTTTATTCACCTGTTAACCTTTTCACTTTCGAGTGTGCAAGCGTACAGAATAGCACAAGGATAGCGCCACATCAGCGCCAGCGACAGAGGTAATAATTTTAACATCTTTATTTATGCATTCTTTATACTAATATGTTTTCCTATTCATTATGCATCATTTGAGTAATGGATTAATAACAGTGTAATGGGGAAGATTTAGGATACAAACAAACCAAATAAAATGACAATTTTTGCTAGTTTTAATAAAAATGTGTTGGAAATGTGACACGCAGTCACTCCAGACTCTTGTCTTTTTCGTGTAAGCTTCAAAGGAGCAAAACACGTGGAACTTGAAGTTTTAAATGTTTAAAATTTCCTCTTAACTATCTTAAAGTCTCTGCTTTTCGTCTTTCATCAGCGGTGTGCGTAATGTAAATATTAAATATCAAGATACACATTCACAAAGTCTGAAACGTAAGGAGCGAGTTACGTTGAGCAGGCAGAATAACTTGACTCTGTTGATTGTAGGTGAAAATTTGAAATTTTCAACTTTGTATACATTTTCATGCTTACGTTTCCCTACAAATCCATCCGGCTTGTTACTTTTATGTTTTGCACATCTGTATTCTGTATGAGGAACAGAACAAGAAAAATTTCGGATGTTTGTAAAAAGTATGTGCATAGGCTTAAACCAAAGATGATACAAACGGTTTCGTGTTCTCTCATCTCTCATCCGAACCTCAACTAAAGTATTGAAAATTGAAAAATAGAAAACTGATTGATAGTCAGAAGAAAGATGGGAAATGAGAAAATTGTGTAATGATGAATAACAAGTCTATTTAAAATTCAAATCCCGGAATCCAACTAAACCAATCCAGTGTTTTACCTATTTTTCAAAGTGTAAAGAGTAAAAACAGAAGTAGAACGTAGAATCAACAGATACGCTGTATGAAATTTAAAATATGAAATATGTACAACACCAAATACAAATCCTGGTCGTACATTCTACATTTGACATTGTACATACTAGAAGATTCAAGATTCAAGATTTCTCTACACGCGTCTTATTTTCAGAGTCAGTTTGTACATGAAAAGTCCAAAATCCACTCTTTTTGTATTTTGTATGCATGAGAGATTCTTTAAACACTTTTAATGAAACTTTTTTTAAAACCTTGTCTTCACCTTTTTGAACTCTCAGCTTATGGCTTATAGCTTACAGCGTCATAGCTTTATGTATATTGTATACTTTATATTGGATATCTTAAAACCTGTAGTATGATGATTTATACAAAATCTTGGGTGTATATAATAATTCTCTCTATAGTTTTATTTTCTCCTCTGTTCTGTTTCAATCCTCTACAGATATTTCTTATTTCTCTCCACCTCTGACATGAGACTACAGATAACGCTGCTGGAGGTGAACTCCATGAAATTTTTCTTCTCCTTTTTTTTCACTACGCAGTGTACACTGTACATTGTTCATTGTGCATGACTTTACTGTATTAATTTAGAGAAGGGCAAATTAATAATAATCCGTTCATGAGCAACACAAGACACAAGACGACAAGATTCAACTACTCTAAAATCTACAATACAAGACTTGATTTAAAATATATTAGATATTAGATATTAGACGCTGCATATTGCATACAAAAGAGAAAATACGTTTCATTTCCCCAGTTTTAAGGAAACGTGTCTATTCCATTTTAACAAAATGTACAAAATGTACAGAAGACTGCATTTATAATGAATAATGAGATACAAAACACATTTAGATTCTAGATTCTAGATTCTAGGCTCAAAAAACAAAGAGCTGAAACTGGAGTAGGAACTTGAACTAGTAACGAAAAAATTTAGGCCAGTAAGAAAAAGTCTTTTCAATTTTCAATGTTTTCGTAATATAATATCATTATATTTATGCTTATATTTATATCGTATTATGTACACAGAAATAGATAGATATTTGTAGATTTTTATCTCAATGTATGTAGATTCTAGATTCTAGATTGTAGAACACTTTATCGTTGTCGCTGTTGTTGTCGCTGTCGTTGTCGTTGGCGTCCTCGTGTTTCTTTTTTTTTTTTCCGTATTTACATTTTGTACACCCTCTTTTCCTCTTTTCCTCAATTTGATGATGATGTACTTTGTACTTAACTTTTGGATAGATTTATTAGATTAGTCACTTTGGATTTGGCTCTGAATCCAGTTTAAACATTTTTTTCCTCTTTCTCTTTCACTTTCCGTGTCATGTTCAATGTTCAGTGTTCATGCTCCCATCATGTTTATGCATGGATTAACCATATCTTTGGTTTATGCGGAATACACAATCTTGTTTATTATTTGTGTTTTACATCAGGCATGTACTTATAATGTACAATGTACAATATACAGTGAATGTGTGGTAACCCCGCTATTCACAAACTTTACGAGAAACTAGATCACTAAACTTCCATCAAGCGAAAATAACCAGATGCACAAAGCACAAAACAAATTTCAAGTTGACGAACAACCTACAAAGTACAAACTAGTAAGTACAAATTACAAACAAAGATGTTCCTTGAGAATATAGAATTTAGAATTGAGGAGGATTTTGCTTTTGGTTTGGAAAATCCGTACACAACTTGAACTAAACTTTCATCCAACAAATGTGATTATGAAGCAGTACTGATATTCACTATTACAATGTAATTTCTCTGCTTCTATTCATTATAGATTTCTAGAATACGAATATGAATATTATTACTCTTGTAACTCTGTTTTTTATTACAGGCAAGCTTCTTATTCTAAGGTCAAAACGTATTATATTTATGAAATACGTAGTTTTCCATGTTACAAAAATTCTTTGGACTAATTAAAATTAACTACTATTTGACTAGAGATTCGGCATTTGACGTGCAACTCCCTTTGATTTTTCACCCCTTATCTGTGGTGATAAACTAATTATTTATTCGTGGTATTTTGCACTGAAATGACGATTTAAGAATTAAATGTACAAACTACGATCACAGATTGATCTACGTTTCAAGTTTCAAGTAAACGTCACTCGATAAAAATCAATTTCAGTAGCATTTACTTTGGATTAAGAAATTTAATGCGACGTCCAATATAAAATAAATAAATTCATATTATTTCATATTTTCCATTAATAGTGGATAAATGTAAAAATCTAGGTTCAAAATTCCGTATTTACAACACCATGAAAGTTTGGATTTGATTTTTGATTACAACAAGTTAAATTTTCCAGTAGAGTGGAAATTTAACCTGGAGCAGTTATATATCTTCCAAATTGCAAGTGCAATTTGAAATTGCCAACCATCAACCACACGTTGGAGATTAAAGAACTTCAAGCTCTCGTCATATTATATCACACATCAGATATATGCCATGCACAATGTACAGCGTACAGATTAGTTGTATAATTTTAACCCTGTCTACTGTCTACGCTTTTTGCAGCGTCTCTATTTCATTTCCATTCACCTGTCGAATGTTGAACCTCAAACCCTTGATAATTCATGAATTTGCATTCAAAGTCAACTTTTGATCCTTTAAAACGGATCTGAACAGAATATAAATTATGAATGCATGGATGAAAAACAAAATGCGACAAGAGACAAGAGACAAGACACATTTGAAATTTGAATATATTTAGTTGGCTTTTGGCTCTGTCCATCAAAAATCAAAATGGACACCGCATGATGCATATTACATGTTATGCGTTATAATGCGAGGGTATGGAGTATGGATCGATTTGAATACAAAATACTTGGGCATGTAGATCAAATCACTAGATACAATGTACAAAGTGAATCTCTCTGTATTTGGTATTTGGAAATGGGAACAATAAGACGTTTGTCCGTAGTCCGTACGTGTAAGACGTAAGACGTAAGATGATGATGAATATTGAATATGTAACATGAAAGATCGGTGGAGGATGGAGGATGTCAAAAACAAAAACAAAAACCTCATCCACATATTTGCGGTTGAACCATCCACCATTCCAAACCAAACCAAAACCGTATAGAGATATTTAACATGAGATACATCATAATGATACAAATGCCGCTTTGACTAGTGCTCATTGCTTATATCTTGACTCTTGACTCTTAACTCGTCTTGACTTGTAATCCGTTGCCGGTTGTCAGTTTCAGTTGATATGTTTTTAGCCCCTAGCATTGTAGATTGTAGATTATAGCAGACATGAATGTAATTCTCGGTACGTTCCTGTCCATGTAATAACCATCTATCTATCTATCCATTCTATTTATTTCCATATAAAATGAATAAAAAATGACGAGCGCAATATTTATGTATTCGACTCGGATCAGAGAACTGAAAGCTCTTACGGATATTCTATTGGAAAATGAAAATGTCCTTTGCCCCTGAGAGATACAAGTTGAAATGGATTCTTGTCACGGAAAATATTGCACATTACAAACATATTGTAGATTCTTGGTACTAGATCGTACACACATGGTCCATGCTCACATTTTCATATGAGTTCTCACTCCCTCATTCATTTCATTTCATTCCATTTCACCTGAGGACACTCATAATGCTTAGTGAAGGAGAGATGACATCATATACATGAATGGAATATAACGTAATATCTAGTATCTAAAGTCTAGTGTCTAGTGATGATGAAAAGTCAGCCTTAAAAGATTCCGAGAAATTCTAATCCTTGGTTTCATTTCATAGGTGCAAAATATCTACAAAAGGTGTACATTGTACATTGTACATTTTACAAGACAAGTTCTTGAAGGGCTTTTCATTTAATTATTACTCTTAAAATAAAGGTTTAGTATCCGAATTATCATCCTTCATGCAAAGTATCTGTACCCAGTTTCCTGTAGTTTTTGAATGAGATGTAAAATGTACAAGTCAAAAAATTGTCACCATTTTGTCATTATTCATACATCATAGATATATCGTAGGCTGTATGATGTATGATGTACAATTCACAATGTACAATGCATAATTTATGATTTATATAGGTCTGTTTGATCTGCCCACTTGCCCTTTTTCAGATTTAATTTTCCATGTACAATGTAGATTGTACAAGAAAAAAAGACAAAAAACAATTGTCCACATGTGTAATATTTATGTATGCGTCTTTTATTGAAATGTCATACACAAATGTAATGAAACGGTTTCTCCATTTACCATACTCCATACTCCATACTCAATCTTGTACTGATTACTGACTACACAATACACAATGCAAAATGCACCTGCAAATAAAAAGGTGTAGGTACAAGCTTCATTTTTTGTTGTGCATTGTGTACGTTGATAATTGATAAAGATCGCTCTTTATATTTTTTGTCCATGCCGAATACAGAATACAGAACATGAGTTAGAAGTAAGAAGAGAAATAAACGTGGGGAAATGAAAAATGTCTTTGTCACTTTTATTTTTTCCCGAGGTTTTTGCATTGTCTTCGCATATAGTATATGGGAAATGGCATATGGTCATTATCATCGTGTGCCCTTTTTCGTCTTCGTCAAAGCAGGGTCTGTATACAGTGTACTGTTTGTTGTGCGAATTATGAATTACGAGAACCTACATTCGTGAACAAACAAATAAATGGCAGAGAAAAATTGAATCGCTACATCCAAGTCTAATTTCAAATTTGAAATCCATTTCATTTCAAATTTCAGAGCTTCCTCATGTAGGTAAATGTTATTGTTAGTGTTAGTGTCATTAGGCATTGGAATCATTAAAGCTTCGTCTCTGGGAAAGACGAGTGGCTACTTCTCAAATCTCAGGTAGTTTTTTATTTTATCAAGCACACAAGACAATAATAATGATTTTGCAGTTGTCAGTTGTTCTGAACTCTTGAACTAGATTTTTTAAAGATTTTGCTTCAAAATTCTGGGTGCCGGATGTTGGCATTTACATTACGCACATAAAATAAACATCAGGAGAAAAAACACAAGTTAAACTTCTTTGGCTATTTGCTATTTGTGCTTGACATTTGGTTTGGTTTGAGAAGAAAAAATTAAAATTAAAGTAAGGATCATCATTTTGAAAGAGCGTGTAAAAATGTAAATGTAAATGTTGATGTTGATTTTAATGTGCATGAAAATGCGTATGCGTTCCTCATGTGAATTTATTTAAGTGTGACAAACTCAGGAGCAAAGGAGGGCACACCAAGAAAGTAAAAGTATTACTACGACTTTTTTCAATATAGGTACTTGTATTCATTTTCATCCTCATCTTTTTTACCGCTCCTATCTTGTATTTGAAGGGAGGAAGAAGTGACAAGATTTTCCCATTTGACAAAATGTGTTTACAATTACTTAGGTAAACACTAAACACATCAGGACTCACAAGTCAGGCGTTCCAGATGCATAATAATAATAATATGATATGCGTAGAGTATGGAACATAGAATATAGATCATGTATCATGTAGTACGCATATTTTTCTAATGATAATGACACTTTTGTAACGTGCTTAACTCTCTACTCTCCACAGTCTACAGTCTACAGTCTACAGTCTACATAATGTTACTTGACATATAGATTATAGATTGTGATGAAAGACATGGAGAAAAATAACAAAGTTGGAGCTAAATTGTCAAAAATGATCAAGAGACTGAAATGTGACATTTATTCTTCATTCCACGTACAATATCTTGCATCACATGTCAAATGTCATGTGAATGAAGAGCGTATTTTTATTCACATGCTTCGAGTTTGGAGCTTTAAGTTGAGAGTATTCGGTATTCAGTATTACCAGTAAAAAGTAAAAAGTAAAAACACGCAGGAAGAACATGCTGTGCAAAATATACTTGCAGAGTACATATTTAAGAGAAATACAGTGTAGTCACTCTGTACCCTGTTTGATGTATGGCCCATGATCCATGCTCAATATGATTACATTTACTAGAGGGTCATAATTTAATCTCATCTGCATATATCTGTAAATTGTAAATTGACATAACCGCTTGTAAATTAATACAAATGCCTCTACACTCTACATCAACTATCAAGACATCAATCCATCGCCCCCTTAATCCTCTACACTCTACACTCTACATTAAATGTGACATTAAGTTTGATGGCTCCCCATTGAAGTCAATCAAATATGGATTCACCAAATGACATTATCATGATTATGCTCATCATCATATTTTATGCCACAGTTCTTGCATTTCTTCGTAATGAGATCATCTCTATCATACGATTGTCATACAATATCGTAGTTCAGTAGCTTAGAATCTGAAGCAATCTAGAATCTAGTTTCAAGAAAACTATGAGATTTCAGTCCAATTTCCACGAGGAAATGGAAATTTAAAAATCCTATTTGAATCCACTACATTAATAATACAGTGACGCTGTAAAAAGTTCAATATTCAGCATCATACTTTTTAAAGACGTTTCACTTCAAATTGTTCAAAAAGCAAGGTGCTAGGCACTAGGCACAAGGTTCATAGCGTCGACAACGAGTTAATAGAACGGGGATCGGAATATTAACTAAAATTATTTGATCATATGATAATGATAACTCATGCTCACAACTACGATAAATACATGATATTTCTCCTACTAAAGAGAATGACCGCAATCTTTCTGCTGACGTATGGAGTGGTTTTATCGACTATCAACTATATCTGTAATTCTACTATAGTAAATAGTAACTAATAACTAATATTGGAGCGGATAATTCCAAATGAGAGGAGAAATGCTGATCCGACTTGTGAGAAGATAGAACTGAGACCTCAGAACATTGGAATTTCCATACAGATATTCCACATTCGACCCCCAGTTAATATTACACACCACACACAACATTATAATATTATAGCATATAACATGTGGTTCAAATTACGTAAACAAAAACAAAAAGGATAAAATCATATGTAACTACATACAACGTACGTATGAGGATTGAGGATACAAAATACCAAATACCAAATGAAAGTAACCAAGTAAATAAATGAGAAATACGACTGTGGTTGTTTGTTTTTATTTGTGTTTCTAAGAAGGCAATCTGGTGCTGGTTCATTTATGAGATCATCGTCGTCGTCATCAGAGTTGCCAATTGGAGCACATTATATTGTACACATTAACTATATACATTCTACATTCTAAATGGTATAATTTTCCTTTTCTTTTTCTAATTACTCTTTACTATTTACTACTTTGAAATGAATTCACGATTCTAGATTCAAAATACATGAGATATGCACGCCTGCATGTGGCATAGAGCAAAGAGCATAGAAATAAAAGCATCTAACGTATGTAAATCATCCACATCTTGTATCTCATTTCACGCTCTTTGATTTTAAGACAGAAAAGTAAAAAGACTGTACAAAACATGTAGAATGTAGAGGAGACAAATAGCAAAACAAAGACAGAGACCAAGACCAAGAACACTCCTTTTTCAAATCATAAATAACAGAGGACACAAGACTCAAGACACAAGTGAGGAGTAAATATGATGCCATTCAAGCATAAATCAAAGAGACAATAAAACAAGGATGGACGAACCTTTTAGATTAATTTAATAACGTACCTTAGATACTAGATACTAGATTCGAGACACGTCAGTTTTTTCTTTGCATTCAAGAAAAAGACATAATATTATGCATATTTATCATATTTATATTTAGATAAGAATGTAGTGTGTAGATTGTAGATTTTATGGTGGAAGAATAAGCAAATGCTGAATATTTTTAGGATCTAATCTATGGAGAACTGAGCTGCAATTCAGAATTCTCTTGGCCAAAACTAAAACACAAAACACGAATTCCCCTTGAGCTATCATTAAGCCCTACATTTAATAAGTTTCCTTTCATTCCATCTGTGTAAAAAGGAAAAAGTTTGTACAGAACAGTACCGGTATGTGCATCCAAGATACTGTATACTGTATACTCTATACTGTACATTTGACATCAACTTATTTTTAGCAATGCCAATGCCATCGCATTATTTTTAAAGTTACAATTTTAAATTAGCATTCATTTCGTATTCCTAGATTCAAGATCCCACATCCTACATCCAAGATGCAGATTTAGTGATACATCAAACCTTTGGAGATTTGTGATCTTTTTTAAGATGTTGTCTTCTGTTTTCATCTTGTACATGTAGATTGTACATTGTGCATGTTATTATATTATTATTGTCTTCATTTCTGTATATATCACAGAGACATGAGTTAAACGTGTACACTGTACACTGTACACATGCACATAAACAATACACAAGGCACAATACACAATACACAGCACCTAAAGTAAAGCAACTTGTATCTTTTATATTATGTGTACAATTTACAATATTTTGCCTGCAGTTAAAAGCGTATAGAACTCGAAGCTTCAAGTTTAGATTTAATACAATCCGTTGAATATGCTAATCTAAACTCTAAACTCATGAAACTTTTTTTTATTCCCTGCTGGAGTAATAATAAAATTCCTTTCTTTTTCACGCAGGAGGAAGTTTGCACTCTGTATCTCGAATCTTGTGTCTTGTATCGTGTGTCTGCACAATGTTCCGTGTTCAATGTTCAAGCGCAAGTATGTGTAATGTATGCATATAGACAAAATATACATAAGTAAACAGATGGAAATGTTTCTCTTGTATTTGTCCAAAGTTCGGAGCATTTAAATTATCACTACCATCTTGTAAAGGAAGAGACATGTATCCTTTTGTACTCTGTAGATTGTAGATACCCATGAGTTTACATCTTTCATATTACAATGTACTGCTACTTCTCTCTACTCTAAATAGATGCTTAGATATTTACTCTGAAATATAATTTTCTATTAACTTACTATCCGAAACAGCATTTGTACTATCTCATGTAAAATATATGGTACATTTGGAAGAAGAGATGAATCCTATACAATTTTACACCGAGTATGTACATATTTAAATATTTACTTGTCACACAGATTTGAATTTGAATATAGAATATATCGACACGCATCCGTACACTCTACACTTTACATACTACACTAAAGAAGACACACAAGACACACAGGACACAAAAAGTAAGTACAGGATACGCACTTCATTAAATTTTTTAGGGTGAGAAATTAATTCAAAAACATATTTTTATCTCACTGTCAGTTTCAAGTTTGAACACTGAACATTGAACATTTGTATCATCATTTTACCTATCTCATTTGTTGTTTGTTTTACTGTGATTTTATGGTATGCGTTTCCTCTGTTTTAAAAACTTGAGCAATTCCGTCCTCTAGACTCTAGATTCTAGATTCTAGACTCTAGAGTGTAGACTCTAGACTGTAGGTAAGGAGAAACACGGAAAAAACTTTTAAACTTTACCGTCTATAGTCTACAGGTTAATATTTAATATTTTATTCCATCCGGAAGCTTCAAACACCAAACTCTCAACATCCTTTCATTACACAACGTTGTACTTTATTACACAAAACTTGTGCCTTCATTTTTCTTTTTGTACTAACTAATAACTAATAAGTAATAAAAGAAGTAAACTCCTTGTAGGACATGTAAGATGTTGGATGTTTGGATTACCTCTAATTGGCTCTAGATTTTAGATACATTACATATTCCATATTCCATGCTGTCTCTGTTTATTTTGAAAACAAGAATGAAGAAAGGTAATCAATAATACATAATAATTATTACACAGTACACCTTACAGACAGTATTCGTATTTCATATTTAGCTTATGGTTTCGCACACGAGGAGGTGGTTCATTCCACACCCACCATAAAAAATGTCTTTGAAACTTGTCTTCAATCTAAGAAGATAGTCTTCATTCTTCATTCTTCAGTCTGTCTGTTTGTCTGTCTGTCTGTCTACCTGCTTTTCTACTCGTAATTTTGTAATGTATTACGATACCTAGTACTGATATAATATATATGCAGAATAATGTACGAGCTACCAAGGCAGAAGGCACAAGGCACAAGAAAAAATGAGTATGAGACTCTAGAGTCTAGACTCTAGACATAATACTCGATAGGAGAAATCATATACTGATGTTCATTCAGTGTTGCTGAGCAATGTGCAATGTGCAAAGTGTACTACGTTTACGTTTACGTTTTTCAGGTACACATCCAAAATCCAAAGGCAACACAGAGCAAACGTCTTGTCTGTTGTCTATAAAACACAGTCATGCTGCTGATGAAGACGATGATGATGATAGTGATATGCGATATACATGCACGAGTATTACAGAATACAAAATAGAGAATTTGAAGGTAAAGTCAAAGAGAGAGAAGTCAATGCTCTGGGTTGGTTTGGTTTGACTATAAATTCTAACTATGGTTACATCACTCGCAAAATTCACGAGTTAAAATGCTCAATACTCGTGTCTCATCATCATCATCATCTACCTGTGAAAATATCTACAATCTACAACATACAAGAAACATTGAGAATTGAGAATTGAGAATGGAGCATCGAGAATCGAGAATCGAGAGGATAGTCAAAGCAACTTGCTCTTGCTTCCTTACTTTTGATTTTCATTCCTCCTCCAATACAAAATACAAAATACAATGTAAGAGAATTCTGTCCATCCTTCATCATTCTCTATTCTTTATTCAGTATTCTTTATTCTCTGTATATTTTACGTGGAATGAAACCTCAAAACTCAAAACTCAAGATCCTGCAATTACTTAGAAATGCTGAAAAAATATTTACATTAACCGAGTTTCCATTTATCACCTGTTAGCACCGGCAACTGGCAAATGGCAAATGGCAACTGACACTCACTGCTCACTGACCATGTTTTACACTGTACATTAAATAATGCAAGTTTTGTCTTATTGTTATTTCATATTTCATATAAAGTGCTTTGAGCAATTTTTCACATCCTCAATCCTGATTGCGTTTTTGCCCATATTTGAAACTTTTTAAAAGGTAATAAAAAAATGTCCAAAATTTGATGGAGATATCTAGTGTACATTCAGTTTGATGCTTGATGTTTGATGCTTGATGCTTGATGATGCAGAGGTCATCTAAGCAAAAACACACTGCTAGTAAGTTCACTCTTCACTGTTCAGTTATTGTTATTGTTTCAAGTTGTAAAAGAGGTTGAAACAACAAAAACAAGAGTAATAAAACTGCTTCCTTTTATTAGACAGTCGACAGTCGACAGTGGACAGAAGGCAAAAGAGATTTTCATCTCATACATATGCCACTTGGACAGTTTTTTGAAACTTGCGATAAACATAATTTAAACAATGTTGCTTTTTCACGTTTTAGGAAATGGCCAATCTACGAGCTTTTACCTTTTGAGTTTGGAGAAATAATAAAAAGATGTATTTTCTATTCTATTGCCAATTGTAGAAAGGGTTCAGATTACGCAATTTATAATTTATATTATGAATTGTTGAAATAATTTTGGCGGAAAATGGAAAAGGTTTTTAATGATTAATGATATTAATTCAAATCCACAATTCAAAATTCAAAGCGTACTTTTATTCTGCTGCTATCTAGAATCTACAATCTAGAATCTAGGTTCCTTTTCGCTTTTCAGCACATTTTTTATGACTTTAACATTTGTTCAGATGAGAAGATGAGCATGACAGAACACAGAACATGAGATTTTTTACCTTTGAAAATAAAAGCATTTATAGAGTACGTGTGGAGTGTGGAGCGTACACTTTACAGTGTACAGCATAAAATGTAAAATAAAATGACAAGTTTGAATTTCCGCACATTTAAAACTTGTGGTTAGCTTCAAATGGTTTGTAGTCACTGAACGCTGAGCAGTAAAAGCTGAGCTTTACCTTTTTGACTGCAGCAGTCAGAACTGAAAATCTCAAATGAATGAAACATTGTATCTACGTGTGTAGGTTTTTTCTAAATGATGATCATATATTGTGTATTGTCGGACATGTTATATCTGAATTTCTATTTATATTTACACGATGACTGTTCACTGTTCATAATGTTCATCGTTATATACAAACATGGAGCATTGAGCTTTGAGCATTGAGCATGGAGTAACGAGCCGAGTAGCTTGTAACAAAAGAAAGGATATCCCGTCCTGTATTGAACATAGAATATGGAACATGGAACATAATGCTAATGTTGCGTTTGGACTTGTATTTGGAATTGAACACAAACAGATATTTTTCATCATTGCTGTCCTGTCCCACGCACGCAACCAACATTTAGGTATATCACAGTCAATCATACAATATACAAGGTACAACCTACAACATACAGCGTAGATTGTCACAAGCATAAAATGAATAGAAAAAACAGGAAAAAATATATAAAGTCCATCCATTTTTAGCTTGAACTGTTTTGTGAAATAATAAAATATTTATGTTCCCATTCTTTTACCATCCAGAATCAAAAATCTAGAGTCTAGAATCTAGAATCTAGAATCGAGACTGTGATTTTATATTATTATTATTTTATTCTTTTTCAAGCTAAAACTGAGAAAAGAGTACAAAATAGAAATACCTTGTGCTAAAATCTTTTGATAAAAATAAGGTGATTTGAATTTGAAAAACAAATTTTGTTGTAAGCAAAAGATAATGTAAAATAAATAGAGTAAATTACTTGATTCTTGACAGAATTTTTCCATCTATAAAAATCTCTTGCATTTGAGTTTTGGTCCAGTTGTCTTATTTCAACCCTTTGACATGTGGACATGACTCCATCTTGTATCTTGTATTTGTTATGTTATGTATTATGTACAAACTACAGACAGGCTTCTCATGCAGATTGTACATTGTACATGCATTCCAATATTCCAGTATCCCAATAAATGAAATTGTGGGAGTTGAAATTGAATAGACCGCAATGAATAGAGAATAGACTCAACTACGCATTTCATTCCACGTTGATTCTACATTCCACATTCTACAGTCCACGTCACATACTAAATACACAGTACACGGCTTTACACATCTTTACTCTTGACTCTCTTAAGTACAACAGTCAACACCACTTATCCCAGTTACTAGTTACATCCACTTTAAAAACAGATAGAATAAGTTTGGGTTACGTTTTACGTTTCTTCCCTCCAAAGACGTGCACAAGATGAGCCATGTGCATCATAAATTTCCATAAAATACACTTTGTTTACAAATCCTGAATCCTCAGTCCCTTTTCCCTCTCCTTTTTTATATATATTCAGCTTCTTTTAGTCCCATCACTTTCGATTTTCGATTTTCCATTTTCAACATCTTATGTCTATCCCGAGTTTTTACAAATATTTCTATGCTTTGGTTTTGGTTTTGATTTTAGTTTTTGCTCTGCTGTCATGTCATATCATACTTGTATGAAAAGTCAAACTAGAAACTAGAATCTAGAATCTAGAATCTAGAATTTTTAGCTCCTTACTCCTTGAAGCGAGGTTATTTTTCTTTTCCCTCCCTTCTTTTTAGACTCAAGACGTTGAATTTGTTGTCGTGAGAAAGGGGAAAGAGAAAATTGAAACTAACCAAAGACGACAACCTCAATCCTCGATCCTCGATGCTCAATGCTCCACACTGCACATTCATATACAAGGCAAAGATAGTTTCTTGTCTTTTAATATACGCTTGACAAGTGCCTCTGAATTCTGAATTATATCCGTAGAGCATTGAACACTTTGAAGACAAGTCTCCCAACTCCCAACTCGTAATTCGTAACAATATCTCTTCAGACGCGAGACACGAGACACGAGACATGAGACACAAACCAAGAAATAACACGTAACAAGTTAGAAAGCACCAAAGCAGAACCAAAATCAGGAGATTGGATATCATTTTTTCTCAAAGATATAACATGATACACAGCACACATTTTTTATCTCCGCGATTACTTTGAATTTTGAATTTCCTTTCTGCGTCAAATTCAATCCTGTTTCTAGTTTTCTAGTTTCTACAACTTTCCATCTTAAATTGAAGAAACAAGGTGAAGCAGAAACTCGGAAAAAACTTAGATTTGAGGTTGTTTTCATAAACTCAAATCTAATTTTGATTGACAGCGGAAATGCAAATGTCTGTCGAAATTTCAAATCAAGTCTTTTGTTATCACTTATCACATTTTCTTATTCACAAGGAATTTCTCAATTACAAACTATGGGAGGATGTTGTCGGAGCGGAATGGACGAATCTATAATTTGTGCATGAATTATTGTTATTAATATTGAGAGATCAAAAACGCCGTCACTTTATGTTTATTACATAAGAATTTTCTACTTGAATCAAGTAATTTGAAATCCAAACTCCCAATTTCTCCCTGGGGCAATTTTTCCCCAATTTTTTTGGCAATGAGGAAACTTGCCCTTGTTATTCTTCATGATTACAAACTACAAACTAGGTTTGAGGTTTGATGGGAAATTATTTATTCTGATAAGACTTTGCCAATCCTGAATTGGACCTGGAACCTGGAAAACTACAGGAAAACTTGACCCAGCGTTTTTAATTCATTCAAAACAGTACAAAATTATTTCAAGTAGTTGGAAAACATTGCATAAAAAAACAGACTGTTGAATGTTGAATTTATACAAAGTACAAAGGATCGGTTCTCTGTGTTGTGTATTGAATGGAGCAGAATAAAATGTCATAAAATACACTTGATTATTTTTTTTAAAGCTAAGAACAGAGAACAAAAAACGTTTTTGGTCTGGTCAGGACTCGTATCTCGTTTGTATGGTATGGTATTTAAGAATTCAAGATTCAAGAGCTAGACATTGTGCATCATTTAAGAATCAAAGCTCCAAAATAAACTTTGGCGGGCAACTCGCCAGAAAAAAAAGGATAAGAATACAAAAAATGAGTTGTTTTCTTATCTATTTCATTGGCATTGGCAATTGTCATGTTGAGGATAACAATAATGATGACAAATCTGGTGGTTGGTGGTTTTGCTTTGTGTCTCATGTCTCATGTCTCATACATATCGTAATACACAA
The DNA here is from genome assembly GCA_034698265.1 of Sminthurinus aureus. NCBI lineage: Eukaryota > Metazoa > Arthropoda > Collembola > Symphypleona > Katiannidae > Sminthurinus > Sminthurinus aureus. The sequence continues at coordinate 9,001 of JAQGBH010001006.1, read as the reverse complement.
TACACATGTGCTCCATTCTCCATTCTCCATGCAACGTACAATGTTTTTTCATGCTATGAAAAATAAGGCAGGATCACAAAGAGACTAACGTATATTTATGCATGTACCAACAAGTAACAAGTCAAGTAAATTCACTCCAAAAAACCAGTTGGAGAACTTTTCTTTTCGGATTTGAAGAATGAAAGATGCAACAGCGTCAATGACGTAGATTTTTACAATGTACAATCTACGTCCAGTCGTACTCTCTGGCTCAACTTTGATACTATGTATAATGAAAAAAAATCAGTAAAAGAGGACTAGAGACCAGAGCATTTATGTAATTTATTAAGTCGTCTCAAAACCCACTTGTTTGCTCCTTTCACATTTACCATGTACAACGTACAACGTAGATACATGCACATTCTAAATAATTGTAAACCCTCGTATTTGCATTTCAAAACTATGGTTAACATATTTTGTCTTGTCAAGGTAAAGGCCAGAGCCAGAGCCAGACCAACTTTGTGTGCAATGTGCAATTCAGAATCTAGAACCTAGACTCTAGACTCTCGATTCTAGACTTGATTCTTGATTCTTGATTCTAGATTCTAGGTGTATTCAAAATGCAAACAATGGAAGATAATTACTGGATGCTTCATCTCTTTCAAGCTGAATTGGACTTGAAATTTCTACAGTCATTGTCGCAGCATTTCTGCATATAGAAATAATTAGGGATAAAAAAACAACGTGGGGGAAACTTTTTTTCTATCTTGTATTGACATGTAGATTTAGAGAACTAAACATTAAACATGGCCGATTCGCCGTCGTCATTCCATAAAAGAATAATCTTTCTTTTACTACTTACTACTGTACACTGTAAATTGTACATTGTACATGCGACACAAGACACAGGACGTTCTTCGTTCAAGCCAAACATCACACAATACTGTATTCGCAGGTAATAAAGTTTTAATTTCTTCTCCACCAAAGGTATTGAGCTATTGTGGATTGTGCAGCAGTGAAGCGGAATGAGGCTCATCCCCATTGATGTAGAATGGAAAAGACATACGCTTTTTTCTAGAGTTTTAGAGCTTCTAGAGCTTCTAGAGATTCTAGTGATTCTAAAGATTCGCAAGGAGATTCCACATCCACATCCACAAAAGAAACGCGTAAGACGTCAAGACTTGAGTTTAGACTGAAGACTGTAGACTGTAGAATCTTTTAACAACAGTCCAAATGACACTTCGTCGAGTCATAACTCACCCAACTTTCAACTTTTTTATCCGCTTCTTCTCCTTCTTTTTTATAAAAGCAAGAAGCTTTGACTTCCGAATCCCTCCGTCTCTCTCTCTCTCTCTGCCTTTTTGTCAGATGTACTATCAACTCGCAACTCTCAACACATCAACAACTCTAAAATCCAAAGCCAACTCCAGACAGATAACTTTCAACTAGAGTGAGCAAGTACCGTACATAGTATAGAGTATAGAGTATATAGTGTGCAGTAGAAAACTATAGGGTTTTCCCTATGACGCTTTTTTTCACAAATAAAATAGGAATTATCTGTACCTACTGTATATTGTGTACTGTACAGAGTATAGAGATGTATAGGGATTGCAAATGCATGTCCATCGGACCGTAGAAAATAATAGGAGGAAAGGATAAAAAGACATTGAGAGAGATTGAGGAAGACCATCAAAACGTTGTGAAATGGGAATGTGGCGATGTTGCTGTGGTCTTGGATGTTGGATGTTGGAAATACAGTGGATAAATGACAATGCACATTGCACGGCTTTAACAACATACAAGAGAGAAAGAGTTCATGTCTGCAGACATGTCTCATTTCTTTCATATTGCAAATGTTCAGTGTACAATGTACTAAGGCTCAAGTTGAAGCTGGAGCTGGAACTAGAAGTAGAAAAATAGCTAGCAATAGAATTAACTCAAGGAAATGCGTCGAGGATACATAGACATATAGATATATAGATACATGGAACTGTAGACTGTAGACGGATGGATTGATGGAAGGACGGATGAGACTGTGAATTTAAATTTGAATATGTTTTCCTTTCCTCTAAACTGCACGTAAACTTTTTTAATGGTATAGAGCTTTGAGTTTTCAGCTTTGCCAATTCCTTCGCTCTGGATTCTTGGTGATTTGAATCGTCGGTAGTTGGTAGTCGGTACTTTTTACCTTCCGTCACGATGTGTTTTTTTCCAAAACATGGTAATATAAACTCAACTTTTTTACCAAAATAATATAATGGTTTTATGCAGACTGTAGACTATAAATTGTAGACTCTAGACTGCTAGACTGCAGACATTAAATGAGCACTGAATCTCCGAAACGAGAAACGAGAACTGAGAAGAATTTGCCATTTGGCGGCATGTACAATGTACAATGTACAAAAATCCAAACTATATTCATTGAAAAGGAAGTAGGAGCAAATACCAATTTATCACTTACACACACAACAAACACAACAACTGCCATTATAATTGTCATTATCATGCATGGAAAATCCGTACGCAAACTGTACACACACAATAAACATTTGTCAGTGGTCCAGAATCCAGAATCTCCTTTTCTACTCAATGCAACCGTGTGTATTGACAATTGACAGTGCAAATGTCACCGACAATGACGGATGCAACGGCAATGTGAATGACAATGACAATCCCATCCACAGACAAAAGAACACATTCTTCTGCTCATTATCCGTCCCCCTAATGTTTATACGGCTTTTCGGTTCCTCCTGTGGATCCGCATGGGCAAGAAATGGAAAAATCACAATGACTTTTTCCGTTTTTCTCAGACGTATTTTTCACTTCGTCCTTAAAGTATCTACAAAAAGCTCGAGCTTTACAATTTAGAATACACAGATTTTACTCAAAACTCAAAACTCAAAATATCAGTACATGGATATTTTGGTTGCAGTTTTAGCTATTTCAAGCTGTTTCAAGGCTCAAGAATGTAAACTCTAAACTCAAGACTCAGAACTCGAGACTCGAGACTCGAGACTCAAGACAAGAAAACTCCCAATGCCAAGAGAAACGTAGAAATTTTCAAACTGAAAAGTTTTCAGTCGCTCTTCACTCTTCATGATAGCTTTTGGTTTGCTTTGATTCTCCTACATTTTTCTTATTTTCTTCCTTTGACTCAGACTCTAATTCTGATTCTAACTTTGACGTTGACTGTTCAATGTTCACTCATCCTCAACGTCGGAATCGGGATTGGAATTTGTTTAAAACTTTTTTTTTCAGCTCCTCCTGCAAACTGCTAACGCTTGTGCTAATGCTCCATCTGCTTTACATTTCATTTTTCACTTTAGATAGTTCTACCGAATACCGAATGCATCGAGTACACCGTATGCATGTAAAGACAAGTAGAAAATGATAAAAAAGAGGGAAAAGGAAGTAAACAGTGCTCATATCATACCTATATATTATTCATTGGAGGAGGAATACGATACGATACCATAAGACAAGGCAAGGAAGAAAAGTGCTCAATGCTCAAAAATGTATTGAGCACAAACAATTTTTCTCTAGTTCCTCCGGCTCCGAACCCCAAACTCCAAAAGCGGGAGCCCAGGAAAGGTAAAAGAATTGGATTGTGGATTGGAAAAGACATTATAAATTGCTATGGGAATCCTGTGTAGTGTGTAGTGTGTAGGTAATACAATTATGTGTGTGTGATATATGATATATGATGCATATGATGCTTGTACCTATCTTGTACCTTTTACAAAATTACAAGAAATACACATGTGTATTTAGTATTTAGCACTACGTACCATATTCCTTGGCCACCGAATCACGAAAAGAGAACAGACACGTTATTTCCCCTTGAAAAGTTGAAAATCATGTAAATATGTCTTTGAGCCAAAAAAAACGTTTTCTACGATAAACGATATTTTCTATCCCTTTTTCCCTTTTCAGTTTTTAGTAAAGGTAAACATAAACATTCCAAAAATATGGAGCAGAAGGCCTTGCCTCAAAAACTGAACGGAAGAAGAGGAGAACTGAACAGAGAGAAAAGAGGCAAGAATATTATTTACAAAAATGTAAATATTTGCAATGTTGGCATTGGCACTGGCACTGGAATTTTACCATGTATAACGAATGTCTTGTACTTACACACTACACACAGTTTCAAACTTGAATCTTGAAACCGTTTAAATTAGGAATTACTAACACCAACATCAATTCCAATTCCAATAGAATTTAGAACCAAAACCAACCTTCAAACTTCAAACTAGTTCAAAAATACTAATAGCTCTTCCTCCCTTCTGTGGGTTTCTTTTGAAAAGCTGGTACAAAAAATGTGGAAGAAAATGTGGATTGTGGAGAAGGATGAATGCAAAACGTTGATGGTTTATAACATAATAGCCAGACGCACATCATCATCATCATCATTTTCCGCTTTTAAATGACAAGAATTCTCACAATTACTTTCACACACACCAGCACACTCAAAACTCAAACACATACGCATTTAAGTACTTTTGTCTTTTGTCCATGTGACTGGAGACTCGAGAGTCGCGAGTCGAGAGTCGAGACTGGAATTGCATTGAGCATTGAGCATTGAGACTTTTGTAAAAGTTTGACTTTTAACTTTTGAATTGTGAATTGGAATGGAGGAGGAAAAATGTGTAATGGAGGGTGATTAAGATATCTCGTAGTCATTTCACATACGAGAAAATCTCATGGCTCATGGGGAAACGAGAAAGGATGAGGACTGAAAACAGAGCAAACTCTTTTAGGAACATTTCTGTACATTATACATTATACACTATATAGGGTCGGTGCATAAAGGAATGCAAATATGCAATGTACATTGTATTTTGTATGAACTATTGACTTTAGTCTTGAGTCTAGAGTCTAGAGTCTAGAGTCTTTAGCTGTGCATATAAAATGTAAGACATTCTTCTCCTCTACTCGTGTCTCGTACATTCGTACATGTATATTTCTATAGATTCTAGATTCTAGATTTGGTTCCCATGCCATGAAATACATAATCATTCCACATTTTTGGCTCATTCCAGATTCCAGCGGCCGCTTTAATACTCTAGCCTCTCTTCAAGTGCACAACCAATGAAAATACAAATACAATGCATTTCTTCAAGAGTTGCTCATAATGTAATAATTACTTTTGTGCTTTGCTGAACACTCGAGACTTGAAATTTGAAACTCAAAACTGGAGACTGGAGATTGCAGATTGGAGACTCCAAACTGGAGAGACGATCATCCGCCCGTTATGTGTTGAAAAATATGCAATAAAACTGTGTGCGGATTGTCAAGTAAAAGTAAAAGTATTCTGATTCGTTATTAATAACGAAAACAATTAAGCAAAGGGACTCAAAGCTCAAAACTCAAGTAAAAAGAAAAGATGTATGATTTGACAACGGCGGGAAAACCAAACTCAAAACTCAAGAACCAAAGTCAGAGTCAGATTCGTAAATAGAAATGGATTCTAATTGGCATGATCCTGCTCTATTTTCCGTATCTTTGTCAATCATGTTTCTTTTCTTCACATTTTGATCCTGATCTTCATCTTGAAGAATCTTGAATCTTGAATCTTGATCTTTCATCTTCTTCATTTTCTTCATCTTGATCCGTGGCGAATGTCATCGACGCACTGGAGCGCAATGCCAAATTATTACAGCATGATGCAAACTAGCTATTCAAATGCATATAATAGACATCTAGAATCTAGAATCTAGACTGCAGAATGTAGAATTTAGATAATTGTGATGCAACTCCGTATCAAAGTTGAGCCATTCTATTCCCCCTGTGAAAATATTTTTGTCACGCAGTTTCTTTCATTTTTTAAATACCAAAAGTAATCTCAATTTGAAAGAGTGAGGATTGAGGATTCAAGATTGAGAATGAAATGCAACCAAGACGCACAAGACACAAGACACAGCTGTGAGCTGTGAGGATGATGCTTGTTTTGACAGTGCTCTAAACTATCTCAAGGATTTTTCTTATTCAGCAAGTTTATCTTCTGCATTAGCACAAGATAACTTAAAATATTGTATCTAGAATCTAGAATCTAGAAGCTGGAATGCAACAGCCAACAACATTTTTCATAGCACGTTTTTTTCCTCTCCTTGTGCTTCCCGTTTGCTCATCATTAAGAAACCTTTAGTCTAATTGTATAAATAAATTGTGTACAAAAATCATCTTTTTTCCACTCTTTTTCTTCTTTCCTTTTTTAAAAAAAAAGACAAGGATTTTGTCTGTTTGGTGTTTGGTGCATACAGCATACAGCATACAGACAAAGTGCATCGAGCATCGAGCATCGAGTACTCGGTATGACTCACACATTTTTGTTATTTGTGTGAGGTTGGTTGACAACTGGTGAGATATCACTTTAGCCCCCCTCCCTTCTTTTTCCATCCGTATCTAGTATCTATACAACCTACAATATCGTATCCAGTTTGTAGTTTGTAGGTAATTTCTATAATTTGATCATCATTTCGGTTTCCCCGCGATGCACAAACACACTCTCTCACAAATTCATGCTATTTATCCACATGTAGAATATACTTCCTTTCTCCTCCTCGCACACAATCATAAAAAATTAATGAATTATTTGCCTAGAGTGTAGAGTGTGCGGTGTATAAAACTTTGCTACATTTATCTCAAGTTGTCTCAACAAAACTGCCAATTATGCTAGAATTAAAGCTCCGTTTATGTTTATGTTATGGTACATCCCAAGTTTTCACATCCTACATCCTATTACTTGCGATTCTAAATTCTAAACTCTAAACTCTAAATTCTAACCCCCACTGTCACCACACTGACGATGATAATTTAAAAGTAGACAGACATACCACATACACATTTACATAGGTACAGATAAATAGGCAGAAAAATGGAGGGAGAAAAGCGGGAAAAGAACTGTAATGAAACTTAACTCGGAATGGAGAATGGAGAATGGAGAAAAAATCCCATTCCTTTTCTAATTATAAAACCTACTAATTAAGTACGCGGAAACGAAACCAAGTAAATGGTAAATGAAACTGGTTGAAACAGCAAAAGAAAACGAGTTGTACCGTCTTCTATTTTTGACTGAATTTTCCTGACTACAGTGTATCGTGTCTCGTCTCTCATATAGATGTAGAATGTAGACATATGTACATGAGACAAAGGTATAAAATACAACAGCTAATAAAGGCAAAAGAGGCAATAAGCATGTGCTTCATTACATCGTTTGTCACAAATTACCTTGTCTAAAATTAAGTAGGAAACATAATACTAATACACCCTTTCATGTAGTTCAACTGACAGAGAATACAAAGAGCACAGAACACATAATCTCATCTCACAATACATACTATATATTTGTCAAAAATACAAATACAAATAAACTTGTGATTTTATCTGTAGTAATTATGGATAAGATTATCAGTCCTTTAAATTATATAAATTACAAATTATAATAATTCTTGTAACAACATGTATTCTCTTTTACACAATCACGATCCATAATAAATAATAATATATACTAAAGATGTGACGTATTTTACATTTTACAGCATTTTACGTCATTTTGCAATTAAAAGTACATGATGACTCATCGGAATATTCCAGATTCCAGACTCCAGCAAGGATTAGCACATTTTAATATCAGTGATCAGTATAATTTACAATTTACACAATATACAAGTAAGCACAAATATACACATTCTACAGTTACAAAATCCATTTATTTTCGGCCTAGAAAATTCACAGTCCACATCTCTTGTATTATTAAAATGGTAAATGTATAAACTGCCAATTTATCATCCAATTATCTATATCAAAATAAATATTTATGATACATAAATAATAACTCAATTAGTTGAGATTTGTACAGTGCTCTTAATATCTGTATTCTGTATTTCCTGGTTCTGGTTTAGCTTTCGTATTTAATATTAAGGGAATGTCCATACTCCCATACTCCATACTCCATTGTCGATACTCTATAATCCATAGCTGCAGACCAGAATGTGTATCGCAATTTCAATCCAATTTCAGCCAATCACTTTTACTAGTAATATTAATAATATTACTAGTAATGAAATTCAAGTGTACTTTTATTGCTTGATACATTTAGTACACGAAAAATAATGTATTGCTCAATACTCAACAAAATAGAGTACTAGAGACTAGAGACTAAAGACTAGAGAGATTGTATTTTACAAAGATAAAGAGGTGATAAATATTGATGTGAAATGGTATCAAATGAATATTATTCTATTAATGTAGCTTTTTTATCTTTGTCTATCTATATCTGCATGTAAAAATAATACGCTTCGTACCCATCATTATTAAAAGTATGAGGATGATGAGGATGACGAGCTTATAAATATATATTATATTAATCCCATTTCATTATATCTATGATAATCCACATTCACATCCACATACAGAAATAAATGCATAACTGCATGTATAAATAAATTGTGAATACTGAATACTTGTAGATTGTAGAAAGATAGTTAGATGTTGGATAAATTTTCAGTTCCTCTAGTTTATTATTATATCTAGAATCTACAATGTAGAATATAGAATCTAGAATCTAGCATCTAGAATCTTGAGGTTCGAGACAACGCAAAAGTCCACTATCCGATTTCCTATTATTATTCCTGAACATGCACCAGTGCACTACTCCTTGATCGTTGAGCGTCTATCATTTTATTATCATAATATTATTGCTTTTTACTAGATGCTAGACGAAGAACACCATAAATTCCCCTTGGAATAAAGACGCATAACTAAATTTTCCCCTTAGCTTCAAGGTCTTGAGTCTTGAGTCTGGAGACTTGAACGTCTGCAAAATGACGAATGAACCCTTAAATTTCAAGTCCACATGTGTCAAAATCCCTTAAAAAATCATAAATGTAATTTTCTTAGGTCAACAGTCAAGAGTTAAGAAATGCCATAACGAATAATATATGTAGAAGTCCCTAGAATAAATATCCATCCAGGGATATACACTTTATTGCATATTCATATACTTCAGTACAAGGGCTAACTA
>JAQGBH010001005.1:0-38328 GCA_034698265.1 Sminthurinus aureus | reverse complement strand
ATAACTTTTGTGATATCAGGAATGCAGTTTGTGTAATTTCCATCACAACATATATGATACCGAGCTAAATGGGTTAATATGTAAGTGGTGTTGTCTCATCTGTGTAATACGTATAATACAATAACATAATATATAATATGCTCACTCGTATACTAGTTGTAAGAGGTACAATCTACAGCATGTTAGCCTCACAGGGAAAAGCCGGCAATGTTCTTGTATCCGCCGCGTTGACTTTAATCAGCATCAGAATTTGAGGAATTTGCTAATGACCAACAAATGTACATAGTGCATAAATGTCCGTGTGTGTCTATATATTTGACGGGAAAAGGGAAAAGGTTGAGCCAAGTTTTTGCTCCTGTCCATGGATTTTTTCCCTATGGTAAAACAATGGGAAAAATTAGATATTTACTGGAAATTGCGGGTTAAAATCATATTTTTACATGAACACAAAAGATGTAGGATGCAAAACTTTGAAAAAGAGGCGATCCCTCCCGCTCAAAATTGTACTCTTTATATTTTTTCTCTCAGTATAATTCAAGATTCAAGTGACCATGGAAAAAAGAAGGCTTTAGGACAGAATTCCCAAGGAAGAGGCGAGCAGGCGAGGGTGCGATGATATTTGTGAAGTCTACCTTTGTTGATTTTTCCGTTGAAGCTCCTCATCTATCTGCATAAATTTGCATACAAAACACACAATACACAATACATACATCGAGTCGACTTGAAATGTGATATAATATAGACGAGTAAAAACCAGTGTAAAATAACTGCAGACAATATTGATGGCTACGGGATAGGGAAATGAAGAGAATACATGATATGAAGACTTGATAATAAATTCACAGGCTGTTTCGTTGGTCGTAGATCGCTTATCGTTGATTGTTGAAATGATAGCTCTCGTCTTTCGTCCTCTGCAGATATTCTACCTTTGTGAGATTCCCTTGGCTTGGCTTACATTAATGGCCAACTTGACTGACCTGCGCTACTGGTTTGAAGGAGCTTGAAGCATTCCTCTCGGCTTCTCCGCTCTTGTCTCTTTGATATTTTTACAAATTATTCTGTATTTTATATGGATAATCCTAGTGTCTAGTGTTTAGTTTCTCTCCTCTATATTCTGTAGGCATCATACGTAACAACAACATGTTATGTATCATGTGAGTTTCTCTCAACGTCGTGGTTGGTGTTGGTGTTGAAATTGTCCGACTGTTATAGTTATATTATGCAAACATGTAAAACTTTCATTCGATTATTTATTATTTTTTATCCTACATCGTCAATCGTACACCGTACACTCTCATGACTCATATAACGCAGGATTAAAGTTCAAGTTCATAGTTATATCATAGTTGTGTGGATAGTAGGAAAAAGGGGAAGAATGAAAAAATGTGCATAAAAATGTACAAAATTCCTCAGTTTATAGTCCATCATTCTTTCCAGTTCAGATCAACGGCGTCAACCGCATTTACATTTTTATTCCCTGCACATTGTACATTTTACACTGTATTTAGTATTTATTATGTACTTTCCTGGCTTGTTGTTGGTGTTGCTGGGTGCTCTGCTGTATGTTGTTTTTATTCATGAACTTGAATCAACGGTTTTACCCTTGATACTTTGATACTTGATATGCATTAGATATCGCAACGTTATCAAAGATCAAAGCAGAAATTAAAATACTTGTCATCAACTCTACACTCTACATTTTTAATACAACATATAACATACAGAGCGCAGTACGCGGAATGCAACAGTTTAACTTTTACATGCAGCATGTAGAATGTAAAATTTGTAATGTGAAATTTGGATCGTGGATCGTGGACAGGTTGAGGCTCGTCACTCGTCCCTCGTCATTCGTGGTTCATTGAAAATTCCTCATGGTTTATAAAGTGTGTAATAGTAATTTTAAATGCTAAATCGTAATTGTCCTGTTGATTGTTGCTTTGATTTACATTTAAAATTCATCACATCACACCACACACCACCGTACTACAACGTTTTTCTGTACTCTGTAGATTGTAAAAGATTGTAAATTAATAGTAATATTAAATTTGGTCGTGTTCCGTCATGTATTATTTATTATCATTTAAGATTTAATAATATTTAGTGTTCGGTAATTCACAAATACACGCCTGGCGTACGCGCCGTGGAGTTGGCAATTGCCAATTGGCAACCGGCAATTTGAGGAAAATGTTTAATAAATGACTTTTGTACTTGCTCTTCCTCTCCGCAATATTTTATAATGATAACATGAAATTAATTTTTCATAATACACTAATAAAATCATAATTATTATGCTCATCATTCTACATGAATGAATTGAGGAGAGAAACACCGACAACGGCAAAGACAAAAACTTCAGACAGCAGACAATAGACAATAGACAGCCGCCTTTTTCTATGTGCATTACGGGCAACGGGTGAGCGTAAAGAGTGAAAAAAAAATTTATGCGTTCATTCATCTTGTCTCTCGGCCTCTTTTGATTTTAGATTTTTGATATTGCCAATTTTAATGAACTTGGCCTTTACACATTACATATTATTATGTAAAGGGATTCTTAATTCCATATTCCATAGTCAATAGTGTTTCGTAATTGTATAATCGTAGTCATAATTATGAGAAGGATTATTATGAATTGTGAATATTAAAACCTCTTGATTCTTGATGAAATGTTGAACGGTGTACGGGATTTTGAAAAAAATGTGTCTGTATATTATAATACAAAACCGTTCCATCATTTTTCTACTGGTAACGGAGAATTCATTTGAGTAAAATCTCAGAGAAGATGAAATATTGAGTCTTGAGTCTTGAGTCTTCACACTTCAAAATCACCCATTTATAACACATTCCTCATTTTTCTGTGATGAACACTCAAATTTTCTTTCCGTTTCGTTATGGACGTTGGAAGTGATGAGTGGAAAATTTTTGTTAGCTGTCCATTTTTTCTGTCGAAAAGGTGTAAATTGTAAATGGTTCATAGTTTTGAAATTGGCAATGAAGATGAGATGAAAATTCTAAAAAATGAACAAGAGTAAAAGTATGATTAATTAGAAAATAAATGCCGCTGTTGCAAGTTGGAACCAACATGCAACTTGCAACTTGTAAAACACGGATCATCATCACGGAGCATCATCCAATAATTTAACGAACAAATTCCAAAAACAAGCTCCAAAACATTGAGAACAAAAAAACGTACTCTGGAAAGGGAATGATAACAAAATACATACATACAAAGATGATATGTGTAAAAAATACAATAGAATACAATACAATACAATAAGAATAATGATGCTGATGCAGATAATGATAATGATGTTAAATACTAAAACGTTTTGTGTTTTGTTGATTTGTGGTTCACAGGTTTTGAGACGAGTCATTTTCAAGCACCAAGATTCATCACTCAACCATCCGCCGCAGGGAATATTGTTAGTGAAGGACGGACAAAAATTTTGCAGGCGGGCGCGATCGGTAATTTCACTTGTTTCTCTTCTTCCTCTACCTATAACATTTAAACTCTAAGCATTATTTTATTGTTATTGTTATTACATGGCATGGTCATTTCGTAAATTGTACGGTCCGGACAATACAACACATATTACACTATTACATGTAGCAATAATAATAATAACAACAACAACAATTCATTATTCATTATATTTAACTTGCGTCTCGTAAAATAATGTCATATTTTGTATTTATATTCTCATATGCATAATACACAATACATCATAATATATTATTATTATGAAAAATAGAAACTGTGAAAGAGAAGAAGGGGAAAGTAATATTGTGTATTATGCTCATTGGCATTGGAAAATAGACGAAGAGACACAGTGATGTGGACTATGGAGCATCTTGGATTTTGTAGGTATTTTATTTCTCCTTTTGTGTACATCTGCAGAGCGTGAAATATTTCAACTCATTTAGGTACTTTGAATTGAATGTGTAACAAATATTATTCTGGATTCTGGAGTGTAGAAAGAACATAATATAATATAGAATATGCATGGAATTTTCATCTGTACTCTGTACAAAAATTCTTATTATTACAGAATATGCTTTACGTGTTACGTGAAACACGTTGAAATAAGGATAATGATGAAAATACAAGTTGTCTTTTCTTCATACAACAAGGACTTAGAATTTACAACTTATTATGTACGATGAAGGATACAAAATACAAAGTATAATAATATTATTATTATAAAGACATTTGTCTGTTTTTTTTAAAAGTCGAGGAGAGGCAGAGAGCATTATTTTTACATGACAAATCTCGAGTAATTTATGTAGTTACGAATACGAATTTACATCATTTTTTTATACTCTTAACTCTTGATTGTTGATGGTGAATGGTGAATAATATGACTAGAAATGTTCAATTTTCAATGTGTGTTGGTTGTTGAGTTTCGAATCTCAATTGAAGCAATTCCCTCGAATGTCGAACTCAAAACTCAAAATCCCCTGCCTTGTTTCGTCGCTTGTTGATTGTTGGTAGCTGGTGGTGACAAAGACTTTGTCACCACTACTGTCGTATCACGTAGGACATGATAAATAAAAAGTAAAATGTAAATGTGTATTTTACTCTGCACCACACCATCAAAATTGAAACATAAATGGAAATGGAGTGAAAACAATTTACTCATTCCTTTCTGGAGACTGGATTGGACTGTGATGATGACAGTAAAAGAGCTAAGCGGAGCAACATGCTGATTCTTGATTCTCCTACGGAATTTCACGCTCGAAAAAATCACTTGATTTTCTTTTTTCCCCATGTTTGAAATAAAGCATTTTTTTCAAAAGGTATGATTGTGGACTGCGGACTGCGGAATGATTTGACTTTAAACAAGAAAATAATCTGTAAATAGTAAATAATATGGCAATAGAATCTAAATAGTAAAATGGTTAGAAAACAAAAGAAAAGGAAGAGTGTTATACAACTAAATCGATATTGATGCATGCTCAATGCTCAAGAGATGAGATATAACATATAACACTAATTTTAACAGTTGTGTTCGTTATCCAAAATCCAAATACCATTTTTAGTTTCCATCTACTATCTACACTGAGAAAAGGACTCAATTAAAACCGGACGAGGTGGAGAGTAGAGAGAGTGTAGAGAATCGAGACAGAAAGAAAAGTGAGGATCTTGACCTTATAAAGGATTATAAATGATGTTACTGCATAATAAATAACCTGCCGTGGGGATAGGATTTATGCTCAGGATTTTTGAGGGCTCAAACACTTTGTTTGAAAATCAGTATTATATCTTGAATCTCAACTCTTGATTACTCGACTCTAGACTCTCGACTGTACCTATAAATCTAAAAATGTACAGTGTACAGTACTGTTTGCTGTGTAGAGTGTAGAGTGTAGGTTGAGCCATTAACAATTAACAGTCCAGGTATTTTTTTATATAGTGGCATTTTCATTTTTGTTTCATGCATCATTTAATCTTACGAGTTACGAGTCTAGACTTTAGACTCTTGACTCTTGAGTGTAGAGTCTGGAGACTGGAGTTTGGAGTTTGAAATTCCTAATGATAATCATTGCAATATCTTGAATTTTGAATCTGTACACACACCTCACACCTATTTGTCAAAATTCGAAGAGCCAGGGAGCTTTTTCTCGTGGTGTTGACCGCTGATTTGGATTTTGACTGCTGCTGCTGTTTTTGTTGTTGATGATTGCTATATAAAACTTTCCTTGTACAGTAAGTATTAAGTTATTAAGTATAATAGTTCAATGTGTGCTAAATTCTTGAGTCTTGAGTTGTTCCATCACCTTTAACCATTTAACATTCAACAGCCATGACCTGTGTTACGTAGTTGATTAAGACTCAAATCTAAAATCTCAGATCCCAACAGTCACAATTCACAAGTCAACCAACTGGTATAATATCAAATATCAGTAATGCAAGTAAAATCATCTTAATATTAATATTAAATGTACAAAAGTATATGGATACATCAGTAGCTTGTGTAACTGCCCATATCACAAGTAATATATAATATGCTCACTGTTCAATTCTCAATTCTCAGTGCTTAATTCTCCATTGAAATGGAAAGTCGTATAATATTTTTTATTCTTCCATTTCAACTTGAACCTCAAGTGTCGTAAATGGTGAATGGTAAATTGTAAATCGTAGATAAATTTCAAGAGATTCAACAAAGGGAAAAGTTGTCATAAAATTCATGTACAGTGTACAGTGTTCACTCCACGCACTACACACTACACACTATACGGGTATAATAAAACTTGATGAGTGTAAAAACGCCTATTTGATTTTAAATCTTGAGCTGTAATATGTACAGAAACCAAAAACCAGCTGTATAAAACACCCAGGATAATAATAAATAATATATTATGTGTACACTTTACAGTACAGTGTACACTGGCACTGGAATATGGACAATAATTCAAATGAGCAGAACATAAAAGATGATGGTGGCATCATCATCCAGTTTGAACTCCAAACTCCAAACTCATTTAGATGTACATGTACAAATCTGGGGATTACTGCAGTTTAGTTAGTCAAGTATAAATGTTATAGGTAGATGTATACAGTAAAGATTCAAAATATTGTGTTTTGCATCTTGCGCTCATTACTCATGTTGTGTGTTTTGCATGTAGAATGTAGCTTGTACATTGTGCATATGTATAGATAATAAAGTGTGAGGAATTCTTATTATTAGTTGGAGGAAAAAAGAATTGGTATTTCTATTTCATGTACATAAAAAAGTAAAAGAATGCGATTGTTTATAAATTCAGGATTCTCAAGACTCAAGGCTCAAGGCTCAATTTTTGCACTCTGCATTCTATGTATTTCGTACTTCATAGATATTTGTCGTCATCCTTATTCACATCTCCGCACCGACCAAGTTCAAGTGATGATAGAAATTCCGATCCATTTCCATTTTATTATGTATCTGCAAAAGGAGATAAAAGGATGAGGATTGAGGAGGAAGAACACATGGAACAAGTATAGAATTCATGTGGTTGTATCTAGTATCTAGTATCTAGAAATTACTGAATGTATCTTGGATATACAAATAGCATGCGTAATAACTGTACACAGTGAAGTAGGGTTGAAAAAAAAACTAAATTTATGGAGTTTGGGGACAGGAGTGGAACATTTATTTTTTAGCAAAATTTCACGCGTAGGTAATAATAACGTTCAAGGGAATACCGTGCATCGTAGATCGTACGCATGATGTTTTGTGTTCGGTGCTTGGGTGTTGGGTGTTGGTTGTTGGGGTTTTGGAGTCAAATGAACTAGATGAAGACAGGAAAGGATTAAATGCTCTCTTGGAATTTCTCCCTCTTTCTCTCTCTGCTCTCTGCGCTCCGCTCTTTACATTACGGGTTTATCTCCACTGTGTGTTGAAAACTGTTGACTGTTGACTAGTGTAGTGGTAGAAATTTTAGTGCAGATTCCTCCACGTTGATTTTATTGGCTGTCTATTTTATTTTCAGTATTCGGTATTCAGTATTTACACTTTAAACAGCACACATGTGAATGTAAATGAGAATGTGGCTTTTCTTGATTCCTGATTCCTAATCTTATCTGAAAGGTGTACGTGATAAAAAAAAGGGACGTAAAAAATAAAAAGAGAGGAGATTTTACACAGACCCAGTGTATTTTTATCCACTATCCATTATCCATTGTACATCTGCATGCTGATTTTACTGTATATATGTATTTAGTATTTAATACTACTGTTTTCTAGATTCTAGATGGTGCATGATCACTGGCTCCTTTCATGTTGTTTGCAAGATGGCTTTTACTTTTTACTTTTACTGTATTCACATTCAGGCTGACGGTGTGTGGGCTTCAGACTTGAGACTTGAGACTCTATATTCTAGATTCTAGACTCTGGAGTAAATTGAATGGTTTTTTCCCTCCCATCCCATCCAGAAAAACAAACCCAATTTTAAATTCTAATGAGAATATATAATTAAAAAGACTGGGAGACTGGGACAAGAAAAGGATGAAATTGAACCGTTTTGCAAAAAAACTACAAGCAATTTCACTCGCTGATCTGATTTCTGATTTTATTTTTTTCTACAGTGTAAACAACTTGCGATTATAATCGACATGATGTGACTGATTGGTTTTGTGTTTCTAAGTGATGAAAAATTTAATAGGTAATTGATTGATGACAAGATCTACTAGTAAAATCCACACTCCTCTCACAATAACAATAACCGTAATTTATGCTTCTCTCTGTATGCCTTTTGTGAAGGCTGAGACTGTGATGGATGGTGATTGGACTTCAATTCCAGTTCAATTCAATTGAATTTAATTCAAGTCAATTCAGTTATTCAGTTGCAAGTACAACTTGAAACTGCAACTGCAGTAGTTGTAGTTGCAGGAAAGTGAATCGTATTGTTTTTTGTTAAGGACTTGACTGTGATTTGGCGTGGCATGGCATGGCGTGGCGTGGAGTGGATTGTAATGGCGTAAAGTGGTGTGGATATGAAAACATTTATTTGTTGTTAAATTACTACATTATGTAGACGCAAGATAAATAGATGGGAGATGGAGATACCTGGAAAAAACGGCTATTGTGTATCGTGTATTGTGTACTCTGTACTCGCTAATGAAATATCGAATAAACATTCAACTAAAAGCGAATATCTCTACACTCTACATGTGTGCAGTGTACAGTTGAAGATTCAATCATTATTATAATAATGTTAGTGCTATCTCGTATTATTTGCATTACCTACATGCATGTAGTTTCCTTGGTTTGGTTGTCGATTGATGCATGAATACATGGAATAGAGAATGGAAACTGGACAATGGAAGATGGATAACATAGGATGTGCAATGTAGGATGTACAATGTACAGCTACAAGTGTATGTAGAAGTGCAGTAGATTTTAGATGGTAGATTTTACTTGTAGATGTGGAAAGAAAAAGGTAAACTCATAAATCTTTGATTAAGTAGCTTTCCATTATCCATGTATCTACTTGAAGCTTGAGACTTGAGACTTGAAATTATTGAGTGTTTCTCCTGTTTTTTTCTCAGTTTCTTCCTCCTTTAAGTGTATTGTATTGTGTACGTAGGTGTGGTTTGTTTTTTGGTTTGGTATCTGGTATTTGGTAGCCATCATCGTTACGTTGTCCTTATCCTTCGCATTAGCTACAAAAGGGCTGTATAC
The DNA here is from genome assembly GCA_034698265.1 of Sminthurinus aureus. Lineage (NCBI taxonomy): Eukaryota > Metazoa > Arthropoda > Collembola > Symphypleona > Katiannidae > Sminthurinus > Sminthurinus aureus. The sequence continues at coordinate 29,170 of JAQGBH010001005.1, read as the reverse complement.
TGGATACTCTATACTCTATAATGTATAGTTTTAACTTTTAACTACTGGTTTCTGATTTCTGGTTTTTTTCTGTTTTTTGCCGTCTCTGGTGCCGAAAATGTGAATGTGAATTTTGTGTTTTCCTCTCACTCTAAAAATTCTCCAATCCTCGAGATCCTAATGATACTGAATAATGAAGTATTCCTACATGTTTTGCATATTCAATGCACTTTGACCAGAGACCAGAAAACAGAGACCAGAGTGAGATTTGCATGTGCACTCAACACTCAACTCTCAACACTCAACTCCATTTTCTTCAGCTTCCAGATTCCAAAGGACTTTTCGTTTTTTATGGGGGTTTCCTTGATTTCATAAAGTATCTAGCATCTAGTCTCCGTGTACGAAATATGACATGAAATATGAAATTAAGTAGGTGAAAGCTGGATGTTGAAATGGTGGAAATTTGGTATTTGGTATTTGGTATTGCATTCAAAAGTGAGTGCAAGAACTTTTGTCTGTTAAAATGACGGATACATATGTATTATTACATTATTACATGGAGAAAGTCGTGCATGGGGTTGTGTAAATATTAAATACAGAAAGAGAAAGAGACGATAAATCCATAAGCTTTAGAATCCAGAATCTAGAATCCAGTATAATTTTTGACGACTTACTACCACCAGCACTAACATTAGAAGCACTTCTCGGACCGTCAGTCCGACTAGTGGTTGTAGAATTATGGATATGAATTGTGCGTTGTACGTTGTAGGTTGTGCGTGCCATGCGAATGCGAATAGTTGGTAGTTGATAGTTGATACATTTTACATACAATATACAACGAACAGTAAGTTGAATTGAGTTGAGTTGAGTTGAGAAAGCCACGCTCCAAGCTAGACCAAAAAGCCATAAATAACAATGCAAATGGAAAATATTGATATTCTCAAAGAAAAGGCTCCTGTTCCGTTTTCGGCTTCACATTTACATCGATTGTCATGTATGTGCGTCTGGTGTCTGCTGTCTGTGCCTGTGTGTTTGGAGTTTGGAGCTCCAAGTTCAGAGTTGTGGGTGGAATCAATTTGTGTGTCTGTCTGTTCGTCTGTTTGTGGGCACTTTTTACTTTATTCGCCTCCACTGTATTTTTCATTTCTTTCCGTATTCTCGTATTTTCGTATTTCCGTAACAAATCGGAATGTATCGTCAATCGTCAACATTGTGATTATTATTATACTCTGTACTTTGTGCTTTGTACTTTTTATATTGCTCCGACAGTTACAGCTTGACTTGATTTGTATACTCGAAAAATATACAGAAATATACAGTAGGCAGCCGGCAGTAAATAGAAAACGAGGAATAATGTACTAAGTACTAAATACTAAGCATATGTACTAATGAATCCAGCATGGCGCACAGATAGCAGAAAGTGGAAATCCACTACTTTGTTTACAATTGTGTGAAAGAGAGAAACCAGAAATTGTTTTTTTATTATTAACTTTTATTTCTGCGGAGCCAAAGCCAACGCCGAATTGGGATTGGAATTGGAATCGGAATCCAAAGTCAAAGTGTGTCTGTAGGTTCAAAATCTATGAATACGAATGCGAGTGGTGCGTTTGTTTACAATATACTGTATCTAGGATCTATCACAGAATTACTTTGAGCAGACAGACCGAGGAAACGACGTCAAGTTCTGGATTTCGGTGGGAACGATCGACAATGAACAAAATGACTGTTCACTATAATATCACTCACAAATTCATAATACTCGCTCCTCATTAAATGCAAAGGAAAGTAAAGTACAGGAATAAAATATTGCGTAAATGTGCGTGCGTTACATGCTATGCGTATACTATAGATTCTAGTGTAATGGTTATTTTCTCAAAATCATGATAATGATAATCATGCTTCATGTTACAGTACAGAGCTCTTGAAAAATCTATCGAGAGGATGGAAAATTGGTTTTCGTGGCAATGGGTTATTTCATTTCGTTATGCAAAACACCAAACAACTGAAAATATCATTATCCATGATATTTCTTTGTACATTCTACATTGTGCATTGTGCTCTATGAGAAAAAGCATTGGAAATTGGGAAAGAAGAAAACGAAAAAAAAATAGAGAGAGAGAGAGAGAGAGAGAGAGAGAGGCCACCGATGGCGTTGTTTATAGTTTACCCTTTATTCAGAATTCAGATGTAGTTGGTGAGACTGGAGATTGTCTATCACGCACTCTTCTTCATTTCTCTCTCTCTCTCTTTTTATTTCTTTTGCTTTTTGTCTCTCTCCCTTTCTTCCCATTGAAAAAATTAATCCAGTCAGCCAACAACAACCAACACAACAAAAAATCCACCTGACTCATGTGAAATTTAAATTGATGGCAATTTGGTTTGGAGTTTAGAGTTTTGAGTTTTGAGCTCTTTTCAGATCCACAGACACCAGACACGCATAAACACGCACAGATTATCTGTACTCTGTATTCAGAATCTGGTATTCAGTATTCACTATTCACTATTCACTATTCGGTATTGTGAATTGTGCATCATCAGCTCAACATTTACCATTTACCATTTCCTTGCTTTCCTTTCCTTTGGTTTGGTTTAGTTTAGTTCGACTTGACTCGGTTTCCTTTTGTGACATAATAGATAAAAGATAAAAGCCTCTGGCTTCTGAACTGTTAACTCGGTTTATTCTTCTGTCTGTGGATGTTGGATCTCGAATGTTGATGTAATACGCTCAGGATGAATACATGTGGAAATTTCACATCTAAATCATGTAGATGATAATAATAATAATGATGATGATGATGAGACGGTGAGGAGTGAAGAGTGAACAGACTGCTGACTCTTTTACCTAGTCAACTTGTTTTAGTTGATTTTTTCTACTCTGTACTCTGTATTTTTTCTTTACAAAAACTGTAGAAACATCTGGGATCTGGGATTTTATCCACCTTTAACAGCAATAATATGAAAAACAAAGTCTAGTTTAGCTCTTTCTTGAAGAATTATAATCTATCGGAGAAGTTTACACGATGTGGATTTTGATTTTGAAGATGGAAATGGGGTAAAAACTCACATCTTGAGGAGTCTAGAGTCTAGAGTTTAGAGTCGAATGTGATACAATGTACAATGTACAATAGATAATGGATAATGAAGAGAAGAGGGATGCTTATTGTTTATTCCAATTTGAAAGTTACTCCTCCTGATTACATTAATTTATGAGCGATTGTTGACTGCTTCAACATTCAACATCCAATATTTTCTTTGGGTAATCATCTCCTTGCCTTTCTCTTGTTCTCTCTTCCTCTTCATTCTACATTCTACACTACGCTACAATTTACAATTTACAGTTGCACGTTTGCGTTGTACTTGATTTCGACTTTGACTTTACTCGATGATTCTTTATGCACTATTTAGCGGGAGAGTGTACCGACTCTGTAATTTTTGTGATGTGTGTAATTTCCAGTAATAGGTGAAATATCCATCTTTAATGGACTTTGCGGTGATATTATGAGGATTCTTCAGTCCTGATGATTTTCATGTTTATTGTTTATGTGTAGAATGTAGACTGTAGAATGTAAATTGTACATTGTACACAGAATGCGTACAGAATACAGTAGCAGTGATATTCAAAATTCAAAGTCCTCAATATTCATCATTGTTCACTGTTCAATGTTCAATGTTCAATGTGATGTGGAGGTTTGGAAAAGGTAGTTTTATTTGATACTTTGTGTAGCTGGAAGAATAGACAATGAACGAATAATGGTCGATGGATGTCTGTCTGACCATGTTATTATTCATGAAAAGACTTTTGTGGTTGAGGTGAAGAGAGCGAGAGAGAAAGAACGAAAGAAAGAAGAATACAAATTATAAAATTCCAACTACAATTCGTCTGCACATTGTCATTGTTCCTCGTCCCTTGTCCCTTGTTCATTGGTCACTATTTGTGTTTTTTGTCCGGTGTCCGGTTTGAGGTGTACTTGTACATTGTAGATACATTGAATGTTGTAGATAGATCGAAGATGGAACATTATAAAATTGAACAGATTCAAAAGAGCGTAATATAATATAACAACCAACGCCAACCATCAACATTGAATGTCTGTTAAGTATTAAGTGTCCATTCCAGTCAGCTAGCAACGGGCAACGGGCAAGCATGAGTCAAGAGTCAAGGGGCATCTAAAATTCAAAGCTAACTTCTAAATTCAACCCCGGACAACAAGTTGAGAGAGTGAAGACTTGCAGACAACGACTTTTACTCTCTCTCTCTCTCTCTTTCTGCTCATTACAAAAGAAATCTTTCTTCCCGTTTTTTTTTCAGCTTTGTATGATACTTTGTATAGATTTTACATGTACCTCAAACCTCAATCATCTGGACTCTGAATTCAGGACTTGAATAATACAAAAAACGAGAGAGAGAAATGCATCAACAACATGTTGTGTATGTACATGAGTGCAATGAAATTGCAGGCTCTCTGCTCTTCGTTTCACTCACTCCTTTTCTGACTCCGTTCCATTTCCAAGGTCGACCTCAAGTCTCGAGCTTGGAGCTTGGAGCTTTTGGAGCATCGAGAATCCAGAATGGAGAATCGAGAATCGAGACTGATGCTGCCCCTCGAGACTTGGACATTCAGATTGAGCAAGGAACCAGTACATGGAGCATGGAGAGAGAGAGACATAGAGTCTCATTCTCTCTCTCTTAGTATTTCCCTTCAACAAACCTCTTGGCTTCTCTTTTTCATTGTGTCTTCTGTTTTGTTTGGAGGTTTGGACCTTTGAAACAAAATCACATTGATACCCCAGTACAAAACAGAAAGAGAGAGAGAGAGAGAGGGGAATAGAAAAGAATAGAACATCATAAGAATGGCGGTTATTGGGTCTTGGATTCGTCCATCGTTTAAAAAATCAAAATTATTGAAGAATTCCTTCCTTTCGTGTTCAGTGTTCAACTATCAATCGTATGCTGTCTGCTGTATGTTATATGTAAAATTCAGATTTTTCTGGGTACCTTTTTCTTCAATCCTCAATACTCAATACTCAATACGCATGCAGGCATAACATGTAGAATGTAACGTGTTGAACGAAACTGTAGATTGTACTCATCTATTGCATCTCATTCACAAGAATTTCAATCCAAACCAGAGCTCTACGCTTCACTCTCTATCTTTCTCTACAAATCTCTACATGTAATGATAAAACAATTGTAGAGGAATCCGTTTAAATTTGCTGACACTTGAGAATTTAGAATCTAGAATCTAGAATCTTGAAATTGATAAGATTTTTGATAAGATAGTAAATCTTTCATTTCATAATACGATAAAATTATCATATGTTATAGAAAGGGGATTATGGAGCATGGAGTATTGAGTATTGACTATTTACTATAATTTCATAAATGAATGCTAAAAATCAAAATTGAAGCTAAGTGAGGGCGAGAGAGAGAGTTTTCGAAGGACCAGTGCCATTGGACTTGACTTGGTATGGAGTTTGGAGCTTGGATTTCCAGTTGATTCAACACAGTATATTATATAATATTGTAAAGGTAGTTGTGGGGCTTCTATTACCCTTTTTTACTCGGTTCAGTTTAGACTGGTCTATCCCGTAGCATGTTACGTGCAGCATGCAGTGCCAGTACGTCAAACTAACCATGCCATGTACATTGTACATTGATACTGGATGTGTTGTGATGTGATGTGATGGGGAGAGAAGAGTAAATACCTAAATAGGTACGTGGTGTGTGTGTTGCATGCACTTGCGAGTTATAATAACCAGACCAGACCAGGCCAGACTCGACTATAATATAATATATAATATAACTGGAAATTCAAAGAAGAAAACAAAGTGGCATGACATGCTAAGAACTAAAAACTATATAAGAACATGAACATTGAATGTACACACGAGCACATATGCATTATGTAAAGTATAAAGTATAACTTATGAAGTACAAAGGAAATGAAGGGGTGAACAAATATACCTGTGAGTTGGATGTATGTATTTTGTATATCAAATGATTGTGTATTTCATAGGGTTGAGTGAAAAACTTAGCCGAGTGTTTTTTTTTCTCTCGTCTTTAATACCTGCAATGGTATTCCTGTGTTTTAGGATGTATAATATACGAACAAGGTGTATGGAGCATGGAGCATAGAGCTTGAAAGGAGGTAACCTACAACTGTAACAGAATAAGAACACTCCAATCTTGCATCTCTTATAATAATATTATGCTGTGGTGTTTGTATACATACTACGTATACTGGAGTGTAAAGTGTAAAGTGTAGGTACAAGTGGCATGCAATGTTCATGCAGAGGGTTTTTGTTTCTTTCCTCCCTCTCGCTCTCTCTCTTTCGCTCTCTCTGTCTCCATCTTTACATTTCCAATATATGGATTGGGATTGGGATTCAAATTTTGGAACACTCATTGTCCTTATGCACAAGGCACAAGTGAGAAAGCATATATTATTATATTATATTATATTATGTATGTAAAGAGAAAAGAGAAAAGGAGCTTGAAATTTTCTTTGTGGCTCTTACATATTATATTATAACATATGAGACGTATGTAGAACGTATATAGTATATATTGTATAGACTTGCTCATTTTATATACTAGTACTGGAGAATAGTTTATTGCGTGAATCGTGGATCGCGTTGGATCTTGAATCTCACATGTATGAAATGGAGTAGAATGATATAATAGAATCGACAACATAGGACGAGGAACCAAGTTGTATCCGTTTTTGAAGGATCGAGTTTGGAGTTTGGACAACACAAAAGTATGTTTCTTCTGGTACCTTTTCAGTTTTTCTCCTGGGCTCAACCACTTAATATAGGTATCCAGTATATGGGTATGTGTGTGTGTTGTGTTAAAATATGTATTTACCTTGGAATCGTACATCGTACAGGAGATTTTTTATTAGCCCTCAGACCTACAACTTCCATTAACATTCATCTTGCTTTTTTTCTTTTTGGGCATTGGATTTCAAATTTTGGTTTGCTTTGGAATGGATTTGAATTTTGTACTGATATGTATCATTGATCATTGCATTTGTATGTGTATCCTAGTAAACAGTTGATATGAACAATGCAGATTGCAGATGTATATTTTCGGCATTGGACTCTCTTCTTATGTCTCATGCATTATGTATTTTCATGTTTTATAAATACTGAAAGAAAATCCGATCCGATCATGTTATTGTACAAGTGCATGAACAAAGGTAAAAGATGATACTGATGAGAAAAATATTTAGTGTAAAACAAGAGGATTTCATTAATTAATAAAAAAAACATTTGGGCGTTGGATTTTGTATTCCACTTGATTTCAATTTTGATGTTAATCTTGTTGCATGTGTGGAAATGTGAAATGTGAATGAGGGGTACAAATTCAAAGTTATTTGTACATAGTCATTAGAATTAGAATTTTCTCAGTGAAATGTGAAATGACGTGTGTAGTGTGTAGTAGCTGGTGTAATTCAAGTAATTCAACGGGAGACTGGAACAAGTGTGCAGGAAGTTGTGAAGGTGGGACGATGACTTTGAGACTTCCAGACTTTGGACTTTCGTCACCGTCTTTGGATGTTTAATGCGTACAGTGTAGTTTTTACACTGTACACTCTGTTGGTTTTTTGCCGTTATTGTAACCATCACTAATATTTTCATGAGGAGGGAACATGTGAAAACATTGACGTAGCACTTGAGAAGTGCGTAAGTGTACATTTTGGAGTTTGGAGTTTGGAGGAATATGTAGAATGTACATTGTACACTGGATTGGACTGGACCGTCATGGAGTTGCGGAGAAGAGAGTAGACTTTTTTAAAGGGAAGAGTCGAGCTGAGTCGAATTGCTGCCCTAGGGCACGACAACAGCACAGGGATGAAATGAAATGGCTACTTGTATCCAGTACCCAGTATCCAGCCTAGAGTATAGAGTATGCTGTATTCATTTTATTTATTCTTTGTACAATGTACAACGTACATACTACATACTACATACAGTCCCTTGCACCATCTATTATATAATATTATATAGAAAAGATTCTATGTCTTACACCGTATTATGCATTTTCTATTGACTATAAGAAATATTTTTTATTCCAAGATTATTATGTGTAGAATGTAAAAGAGCTCCTTCTGTGTCATATTTGAGTTTGTTTGTTTGGGCAGCCCTTGGATTTAAAATTTTGGATCTTACGGTGTTTTCTTCTGTGTTCAACGGTACAAAAGATGAGCGCTTTTATGTATGTGACACAACTCGATACTCGATAGAAGAATACATTTATACATTTGTGGGATGTAGGCTGTAGGAAATTCAAAGGATTTTGATGGACTCAAAACTAGAGACTGGAGACTCGAAGGAACTTGATCAGATGAGGTTTTGAAATGATTTTTAACATAACAATTTTTGGGATGAATGAAAAATATCAAGTTCTTTTGATATAATACAGTATGGAGTATGGAGTATGAAGTATGGTTATATTATTTAGTATTATAACAAAACATAAAACATGCATAGGCAAAAGAAACGAAATCCGTCTGCATCTTTGTGCTTTGTGCCTGTTACATCATCAAAATCACACATATTTTTGTTACACGACTGTAAAAGGATTAGCGTCACAGGATGTCTAATTCGTAGTTCATAAATAATTCATCTTGGTTTTCGGAGGAAAACTCAAAACTTCTCTTTGATTGTACTCATGTGTATTTGTTTGATTTTGAGGAGCTGTGGGAATTATTTGAGAAAATGGGACTGTCTACAGATATTTCTTTAGAGTTTCGAATACTCTAAAATCCAAAGACAGTGATGACAGAAACACAGTCATGGAAATGGTCACAGGACACAGAGATACACTGGCACAAAATCTTTAACCAAAAATCTTTGTATAAAACCGTGTAGAATATTTATATTATATAGACGTCTCAAGTCTCAAATATTAAAATCATGAATGGGATTTGTACACTTTCCAACTTATGTTACTGTGAATTGTGAGGTTAAAAAAAGAGTTCAAGTTCAAAGTCATAACAGAAAATGGTTGAACGGATGTGGATTGAGGATTTTCAGGAGTATCAGGAGTATTTCTGAATTCTGAAACGAAATGGATGTTCAGTGTTCAGTGTACGCGGTGTTTAAAAATGATCATGAAAATGGTTTCCTCTGAATCAGACCCAGACTGTCTGACGACTTGAAGACTGAAAACTGTCTCAAGTCGACGTTTAAATGAGATTGTGGGAAATCGGAAAGGAAAAATGGGTTTGTACAAGCATTTGGATTTTGTTCTAACTGTATCAAAACCTGAATGAAAGAAAGAAAGGAAAAGTGAATGAGAATAAATCACAAGATTTGCTTAAATGCACTCTTCATTTTTCAGACAATTGATTCAGAAAATATGCACAAAGGAGACAAAAGTGAGAAAATAAACTAAACCAAACCAGACCAAACGCCACAATGACTATGGGAAATAATTTTTCAAACAAAGTGCAAAAAAAAAGAAAAGACATTTTGATTTTGATTTTGATTTAGAGAACAATGTTCATATGAGCACACGTACGTAGACTATAGAATGTAGACTGTAGAATTGTTCATTGAAAATCGAAACTCCGTGTACAATTTATGGTACATGAATCAGGATCATGATGCATGTTACACATGAAACGAAGCTTGAGTATTAAGTACATGTAAGCACAATTGGATTTGACTTGAATTTCCGAGTAAATTAAAATCCGCTTCACGCAATCTAACCTTCACCCTTCTTCCTCTCCTAATATTATATATTATATCATTGTACATTGTACATTTTGTACTAGACGATAATATATTATGAGGCGGTTTTATTCACAAACTTGAAAAAGTAGCAATAGTAAAAGTTAAAAGTCAAAATCAGAGCAGAGCACGCAAACTGGAGACTAGAGACTGGAGACTGGATCACATGCAAACGGAAATAGATAGGCGATTTTGTATTCGTTATACGGAATAAAGAATACAATGTATTTGAAATTTGAAGACCTATGCTTTTTTTAAATGGAGTAAACAGTAAACCGTACGAGAAATACATTGTAAAAAATGCAAAAAAAACAGACGAAAAATCCTAGTTAATAAAACTGTATCGTGAGGATTTTTTATTCTTTTAAAAAAAATCAAAGGCTCATAACTTATAACTAAAAAAAGTAAAAAGTCAACTCAAGTAAAATCATAAATCGTAAGTGATTCAATTGCAATTCGAGAGAGGTTAAAAAAATTAGGAAACTTTGCAAAAATCCTGTTTTAACATTAACATTATCTTACACGTTTTCATGTTTCAAGCAAAATACAAAGTGTACAGTGTCCACGGCATAGTCGTGATTCACAGCGTGCTATACAGAAAATATCCTATGCTTAATGAATAGCAATGATCAATGATACTGTTTGAAAATGGACGTATATTGTTCAATGTCCAACGTTCTACGTTTCTACGTTTTACTATTCACACCAAAAGAGTGAGGCAAGTTGCACAATTATTATTATTAGTGTCCAAAATACACTAAACACTAAACAGCATTGAAACTTTGCGCTTGTATATAATTCAGTAAAAAAAAGTAGCAGTATTATTTATTAAGTACTAGTTGAGAGTTGAGAGTCAAGAGCGTGCAATCAACTTTGATATTGAATGTTGCATATGAATATCTTGACAGAAAAAAAGAGTATTCGCAACAACAAGAACTGCCTTGTGAGCGGAGAGCAGAGTAAACTGGGCACGATTTATGAACTTTGTATCGTAATTTGATTCATGGTTCATTCTTCATAATTCATAGTTCATATAGTGATGATACATGTTGGCAAGTTCTAGTTGACTTTTATACTTTATGACTTGAGACTTTTATATGAGCAAAATCCAAAGTAATGGTAATAAATAGTAAATAGTAAATGATGCTTAATTATACTACAGGCTAGATGATCAACTCAATTTTTCCCTGTTTGTTTTGTTGGTCAGTTACAAAATCTTTTATCTTTTGTGCTATTTGCTATTTGAAACGTCCTAAGTCCTAAGTGAATATTTTCATTACATAAAATTATGCTCATTTGTATTGAAAATGAGCAAGTTTTATTCATTTTATTCGGCAACGTTTGTAAATTGTAAACAGTAAAAAAACAGAATTTTTTCATGCTTTCGTTATAATATTCAGTATTCAGTGCTAAGACGCATAATAAAAACGGGGAACAGGTGAAATAGAAAAAGGCATATTATTATGTCTCTATCTTAGAATTTTGACCACCCGTAGTATAAAATATAAAAGCAGAGGTGGACATCATTCAATTTTCCATCCATGTTACCTACAAGTGTAAGCTATAAACCGTGTTGCTAATGAAAAGGCTAATAATAATCATGAAATAATAATAAATAGTGAAAAGATACAGAGACTCAAAAGGCTTCAATGTTCAAAGGCAATTGAAAATTGACAAGAATACTACAGACTACAGAATACAGAGTACAGGTACAAATGATAAAAGGAAAAGTTGGCTTTTGATAAAGATTGAATCGAGTTGGATTGGATCAGACTGAGCTCAACTCATGTCATGTGAACATTCGCATTCAAGCCTCAAGTCTGAATCGAAACTCTGCACATGTCGTGTCGTTTGTCTCTCATGTTGTGCACTGTGTCGCTTGTCGTTTGCCGTTTTTCTGAGTGTCGTGTGTCCTGTGGAATAAGTCAAAGACACTTTGCACAATAAATGAATAATGAATAATGAGCTGGTTGGATTTTGGATTGGAGTTGCAAGTTGGAGACATATTTAATCACTAGTGGCAACTTTGTGACGAATGATGAATTTTTTTAATACAGTCCAACACATTCAGCACACACTACACACTACGCAATCATATTATCATACTGAAATTCCATTTTTGCATAATAGACCGTCAGATAATATTATGATGTCTATCTACAAACTACAAACAGCAAACAGCAAGCCACCTACCTGGTTTGCTCGTTCACTGTATTGTACGGTATGGCTGCAAGTCGAGAGTCGAAAGTCAAGACGTCAAGTCGCAAGTCGAGCCTCGGTTTCTCCACTACTGATATTTTGAACAAGGTGGAATATTGAATGTATGAAATATGAAATACGTATTTTAGCAATTCCTCTTTTTATGCCTAGTCTGTAGGTAATCTTTTCATCTTGTCAAGTCAGGAGCACTCCATGTACGACGTACGACGTAAAATGTGCGATGTGTTATGTGGGCTGGCGGTTTTTTTTTCTTTTTTTTTTATCATTCACGATCCTTCTCATTCTTGCTCTTTTCTCTCTATAGTTTCTAGTTTCAACTCAAACTTCAAGTACCATTTCAAAAATGACAGTTGAACACTGTATCTAGTGTCTAGTACCTAGTATCTTCAATGTACGAGTGTAGGAGTCTAGATACTAGAGTTTAGAATCTAGAATCTAGAGTGTAGTAAGAGTATTTCAGTTACAAAATGGTGATATATCCTACGGTCGAAGAATGTACATGTAGATTGTAGATGGGAGATGACGATCAATTATCAATTATGGTATCTCTCATGATCATGACTATGTTCGCTGTTCACATTGGGGCCTGGGAGTTTGGCGTTTGGAGTTTGGTTCTGTGAGATTCGTGTGTTGGACGTTCTTTGTTTGTTTGACAAAATTCCGCACTCACTGAATGTGACAGAATCTGTGTGCAAAAGAGGAATATAATGTATAATATATAATATAGTTATATGAGACAAAGCTACTTACACCTTACGTCTCGTGTAGAATATATAATGTAGAATGTTGAATGCAGATATTAGATAGTAGATGGATGGATGGATGTGAACTGTGAATGAATAATGAGAAAAGGCACGTTTTCAATTCACCTTTCGTCCTCACTTTTTTTTTCATCTTGGTGGACTTTGTGTAAAAACCTAAAATCGTCATCGTTTATTCAACTTTTCCCCCGTGATGTGTTCGACATTCGACATTCAAGGCAGAGTCAAAGTAGACGGTAGACAGAGAGATTAAAACACTAGAATCTTGAATCTACAGAATCTTTTCACATTATAGAATGAATCATGTAATATTTCATAATATTTTAAGTCATCTTAATCGTACATGTAATAATAAAGAAGATGGAGGAATTAAAAATTGGTACAGTCATTCAAGATTTAATATCAATCTATAATCTACAATCTCCATTTACTGTTTACAATGCTAAGCTCTCATTTACGGCAAATTGAAATACTCAATATTCTACGGTTGTTTGCTGGTTCTCGATTCTAGATTTTTGACTCTTGACTCTCCCTTTTCACCAGACCAAAAAGGACTGTAATATGCAATATAATTTGAAATTCCTCACCACCTTTTAAGTTTCCAGTTTAGGATGAACAGTAGAATTTAGAATGATTGAAAATTGAAAAGTGTGAGATGCTTTAAATCTCTTTCTGTGGCGTATTTTGTTGAGGTTGTGGTTACAGAATATAAAATCATACAGTTCATTTATTATTTTGTTTATTTTTAATACAAAGTACAAAACACAAAAAGAATGGTTTTACTTAGTTATTCGTTATTACTTGATCATTGATCATCCTTGTGGCACAAGCCAGATGAAAAGCCAAACCAGAAACCTGATGTACAAGTTAGACACAAAACACCAACAGAATTAATATTAAGCTGTCGCTGCAAAAAAAAAGTTTTATTGTCCAAATTATTATTTACGGTTTACGGTAGAAGAGACGAGAGACGAGGAAGTAAGATTAAAGTATTCAGACAAAATTAAGAATTAAGAATTAAGAATATTAGTTAAATATTTAATGTGCAAAAGAATGTAAAGATTGTATGTAAAAATTACGCTTATTAATACAGCGGAGCTTTGCTAACCTTCCTTTCTGTTTACTGTTTAGACTTCAGACACTTTTCGCTGTTCGTTATTCGTGTGTCATGTGTGATGTCAGTGATTTGATACACGAAGTACGCAAGATGTAAACAAGTTGGAGGCGAAAGAAGAAAGTCAATTATTATAATAATGATAATGACTATTTTCATGAATTACATATTTGCGACTTTTAGTTTCTTTTATTATCAGAGTAATAATAATAATAATTATTATTATTGCATAATTTGGACGAAGACTTGAAATTTGAATGTTCGCCTTTCTGTTGAGATGAGAATGAAAAATTCTTTGTTGGATAAGGAAAGAGTTGAGTGATGGTGCGTTATGTCAAATGTGAAATGTACAACGTACAGTGTATATTAAATATTAAGTAAAACGGCGTGGATTAGAAGAGTTTGAATTTGGAATATACATTTATAATATGTTGGTTCATTCGTTATTTGCACCTTTATATCACATGGCGTTTTTTTTTTCAGTTTATTATGCTCAACATTCAACATTCATTCAGCATTCAACATCCACATTCGTCATAATACATAATACATAGTGAATAAAAGACGGCGGAAAGTCTGTAGAATATCTAGAAGGTAGATAAAAAAGAACAAGAAAAGAATCCAGCAAATTTTAGCTCTCAGGACCCAGGATATAATGCATAATTTTACAAAGCCGTCCAGTTTTTACATACATTTCTTACATAATATAAAATATAGCATTTGTAGCTGGTGGTTGGTGGTTGATGAGAGGCCGAGAGAAAAAATGTACCTCGTTTTTTCCACTATCATCGATCACAGTAGATGTGAAAATTTGAATAGATTGTTATGGTTTGAGGATTGAGGATTGAGGAGGATCAAAGATCGGATAACATGGACTTACACATGGACATTACACATTACATGCATGATTATTGTAGATTGTATGTAGATTGGGGAGGATTGTTGGGGATTGGATCATTTAAAGGGTAGTGCACGCAGTTAAAATTCCATTTATCATTTATCACACTGTACATTGTACATGTAATCAGATTCAAAATCAGAAGCAGATTCAAGAGTCAGCCATCTCTTTCACTATAAAAAATATGTAAATGAGTCTGGCAGGATATCGGTAGTCCTGTTGGACGTTAGTTTTTTGTAAATTTTAAATTCTGATACACTTTATCATTTATTATTGTTACTTTTGGAGGTGGATGTTAGATATTATTATTTATGCACAACTGGGGTTTTGAGTTTCGATTTTTGGTACAATTTTCTGGATTATCCATCATTCAGCACCCTTTCCTTCATTATGCATAATATTTACATGTTACACGTGGTTTAGCTCCGTCATAATCAAACTAGACTCTAAACTCTAGACTTTTAAAAAATGAAAACAAAAATGAAAACGAAGACGAAACGAGTAACAATGAAATATGCGAATAATGTGATGCAATGTGAAGATGATGACGAGATGATGCCACACCCAATCTCAAAACTCAAAACTGTCTACTTAAGTCCTATTAGCTCAAAGCTCAAGTATTTACCAGGATAAGAATGTGTAACATGACAAGGATAACGAAATGAATTCAAGTTCATGTGGAGTTGTCGAGTATCAAGTTGGGGAAAAGACAGTGTCAACGTGGAACATGGAACATGGATTTATTTTTTCATGTGGTGTTTCATTTCATGTACGGCTCAGCTCTAGAGCCTCTAGACTTTAGACTATAGACGTTAGTCGAGAACTGAGTATTGAGTTTGAGATTTGAGAATCGAGAGAAAATTCACCGATGTGTGAACAATTTTGTGAACAGCCAGTTTTGAGTTTTGACTGTCGAGGATAAGGAAAAGTGAAGAATGGAAGAACAAGTCTCCTCACGATCCGATCCACAGACTCTGCACTCTGCACGATCGAATATTCGAATTAATATCAGCTTGTGACTTGTGACATTGTCAATTGAGAGAGAAACGATTAGAGACTCGTCATCGTCATCACCTGTGATAACGACAACGACAAGGGCTCGAGAGCTGAGGGGACTGTCAAATGCAGTCAGCATCAGGATGTCTAGAGTCTAGTTTCTAGAGGATGGTTTAAAATTCGCTAAATACCCTCACGACATTATCGTACGATATTTATGATCATTCTTGATACTTGATACAATCTTCATATTTATATTTATATTGTAATAGAAATTATATCCTCTTTGTCTTGCTGTATTTATTTATAGGACGACAGAAATTAAAAGTATCAACTATTAGGAACAATGAAATTATAATGAATAAATGACACAAAACTCAAATGATTAACTAGTTCATTTTTGATAAGCTCAAAGCTCAATCAAGCTGATTTCCTGATTAGGAAAATATCTAAATATTTTGAGAGTGGAGAACCTCAATTCTGGATTGTAAATATTGTAAATACAATACATGCAGCCATGTTCAGCCGTACGCATAAATGTTTGTAATTATTTATAATTATTTGAATAAATAATATCGCTGCAAAACTCAAAACTCAAAACATTGTCTAATATCTTATCTGCTGTCTAATCTGCATTGGATTGGATTAGTTGGAAGATGGACTTAAAAAAGAACTTTCCATCGCTGAGATTTCATACGATTACAGATTGACTGTGTATTGCATTTTGAGTATTGAGTATTGAGTATTGAATAGATTGATAAATGACATAAATACAATAGCTCAATACTGAATCCTCAATACATATGCAACAATATTATGTACTTGTGTATTTCATTCTTCCTTCTTTCTCAAATTTCCCCATGTACAATGTACAAGGTTTTTTAATTATCTTCGTCAGAATCAGTGTACAGATTACAGACAATATCATTTCTCGTGAGAAAAATTGGAGAAATTGTACATA
This sequence comes from Sminthurinus aureus, assembly GCA_034698265.1. NCBI lineage: Eukaryota > Metazoa > Arthropoda > Collembola > Symphypleona > Katiannidae > Sminthurinus > Sminthurinus aureus. Next base: position 12,500 of record JAQGBH010001005.1, on the reverse strand, counting down.
TAGATACATGGATACAAAAGTTCAGTAATAAATAGTAAAAGCTGGATAATACTGTACACTGTGTATAGCAAGTACATTGTACATGAATTCTTATTTCTTATGTAATATAGAAAATAGAATGCACAGAAGGCAGTATTGAATCTTGAATAGATTCTCTTGTTTGATTTTCTTCCACAAAATCGTTTTCTCCCTTTTTGAAAAATCTTCATACTTCATACTACATAAATATAGAATGTTGAATACTGAATGTAGAAAGGACAAAACTGGCCGTTTTTTTTTCTTCACAAGAAAATAGAAAATCTTTTCGAACATCTTCTTGCTTTCTAGTTCTACAATCCATCTTTTGATGTATTTAGTATTTACTATTTACTTTCTGGATTCTCTATTACATGCATTGTGAAATAAATACATCAAGTTTTGTAGTTTGTAGTTTGTAGGTGATATTGTGGCCATATGGCGAATATCAGTATCATGATATGCAGTGTACAGTATACAGGAAGAATAAATAGTATGGAGTTTGTAGTTTGGAGCATTCAGGTGAAAAATGGAGAGGAGACAATTAAAGAGGTCCCGTACATTTTATTTTCTATGCATTTCCACCCCATACACAAATACATACATGCATGTGCATCAGTACCTTTGATTTTGAATGCTTCTGATGTTGATGGTTGGTGCTGATACTATTTTCTTATTTGTTATTCTCTACACTCTACACCCTGTACACTGTACGCTCTATACTCTACATTGTGTCGTTTTCTACCTCTATTGACAAAAGAAAGGAAAGAAAGAACCAATTGAATTATTCTCTATTACTGGGGAACTTTTATTGAGCTGGAAAATAGCAAGCGACTCTCTGTAGAGTCTTCTGTAGTCTGTTTTCTTTTTTCTGTTCACTCGTCTCTCAATTTCAGGATGAGAGTTCCCAGTCAAAAGTCTGTGACTTTTTTGTGTTGTGTTTTGTATTTTGTAGTTTGTATTTTGTATTTTGTGCCCACAGCAATATAATTGAGCAAGCTCGGCATTTTTCCATTTAAGATGTAAGCATAAGCATTAGCTAGTATTAGTCACTAGTCACTCACATGGTAGAATGCAGTCTGCAGCCGACTAGTTGAGTTGAGAGTTGAGTTTTTGCCCTTTTCTTGTTTCCTTTGAATTGGGAATTGAGAAATGAGAATTGTGAATTAGACGAGAGACGTAAAAAGAAAAAGGGCTAGCGAATTGTATTATGCATTTAGCTATGTAGGTCTGAACTCGGAACATTTTACATGTGTTAGTTCGTATGCATGTAAGTGTATGTGTAAAGTACAAAGTGTAAAGTGTAAAGACGTTGATTGTTGTAGTATTATTGTCAATGATTGATGATTTGATCATCTTATTTGTAACCATTTTTTATACGGAGGATTATTACTTTCAGATGGTCGTTCAAGTTGAAGCGAATCCGTACATACTACATACTACATACATTACATTATGCATGTATAATACGTGTTATTTTTTATTGTATCTGCTAATCTAATGATCAGTCCTCAATTCTCAATTCTTAGATAAAATACGAGAAATGTCAAATAACTCTATTTCCTATTCCCCATCATTTTCCCCCGCGTAATCGATAAAGTGTCAGAATGAAAATTACAGTTTGTGGGAGCATTTTGAAAATTATTGATTGTTGATCCATCTTTTGAAGTTTGGATTTTGAATTAAAACTCAACTAAAAAATCGATGGAAAGCTCAGTGTGCACTTTTTTTTGTTACGAGTTGGATTTTAGATGGAATGTCAAACTACTACTGTATTTGCAATAATAATAATTGACATTTAACAGTGTCTGCGATGGAAAAGGAAGACGTGCGTAATTTGGACTTCAAATTTATTCCACGGTGGCGGCGGCGGTCGAATTATGTTGGTCTTTAAAGGTAATACCTCGAGTCTCGAGTACTTTGAGTCTTCGAGTCTCGAGTTGAAATTCCAAGTTCAATTCCATTTGATGTGTTTACACTTTACGCTTTATACAAATGAAATCAAATGAAATGAAAAGACTTGTATATTCTGCATTTTGTATTTGTGTAGAATGAAAAGCAGGAGGCGAAAAAACAATTAGTTGACTTTTTTTACAACTCTTAGTTTTCTCACTTTTGAGTTTGATTTTTCTCCATTACATTTTGCATTTTGTACTGTGTACTGTGTACGTGTGCTGTGTCTTTGCTGTGAAATGACGGTATTACATGGATTTTTGGGATTGTGGATGTTTTTTTCAAACGCAGGGAAAGAGGAAACGGAAAATGAGTGTAGACCATTCTCATGTATGCATGAGAAAAAAGACTTGATTCTACATTCTAGAGACTCTAGACACTAGACATTACACTTTATAAACCATACTCTTTTCATTTCGTTTAATTCTTATGGCTTTTGTATTTGATTGTCGTTGTCGGTCGACGGTCGTTTTCGTTCCGTTTAAAAGGAAGTAGTTAAAAATGTGATGGTATGTGAATGTGGTGGAAGAATTTTGACTAGAAAAGAGTACAGGATTCTTTCCTGTACTTTCTCAAGTGGACTGTACGACTGTGGCTGTGACTATGAGCTGGAAAATTGAGAAAATTCAATTCTCGATTCTAATCAAGTTTCATTAGAAAGGATAAAAGTTTTTTAGCCGATGCAATTCAATGTTGCTGCTGTCTGTATTCTGACTGTTTAAAGTGTAAAGTGTAAGGCACACTTGAAATGTATTTATATCAATGTCGATGTAGGATGTCGGATATGGAATTTAAATTTACATTGGAAATATCCTGACTCCTCAGGTTTTTTGAGATCTCTAATCTCTGCATAAACGTAAATAAAATATGTAGAATGTAGACTAAAGTCAATCAGTACTAGAACTGAAAACTTGAATGAGCAATTCAATGCAAAATGCAAAAAGTTGGAACAAAGTCATCAGAAATACAGTGAAAATGAGAATAGAAAATAGCAAAGCAAATTCTTCATCGTCACATTTGACATTCAACATTCTTGGATCATGAAACTTGGAGTAAAAGTTAAGTAAAAGCAGTTGCAAATTGCAAAGACAACACAGACAGTGACAAAAACAAAGGAGTATAAAAAGGTGAGATGAACAAAGCTCATCTCACCGTCATTATTATTATATAATCAAGTAGAATATAGAAAAAAGGCATGACTAATAAACCTTTTTTCCTCAATGATGATTGTTCCATTTCTTATTTGTTTTACACTTTACATTGTACATTCTTCAGCTTGTTTTAATTTAGAGACTATTTTTTACCTCACAAAATTCTCAAGTCTCAAGTATTCAATGTTCAAGTTGTGCTCATGTAATTGTAATTTGTTTTTTGTTTTATCTAATCCACCGCCTGTTTTCTGTTTAATCATGTAAAGAGATGGAAACGGAGGAAGGTGGAAAATTAGCGGTTTTTCTTCCTCTCCTTTTTACCACAAAATCTGGTACATTCAAACTTCAAACACACACGCGGTACACGTTTCAGGTTTGGCAGCAAACATCCACAATTCACAATCCACAGGAAATTGTAAATGTGCTTGTTTGTTTTGTGGGATGGTGATCAAGAATCAAGATAATTAAAAGGAAGAGGAAAGGAAGAAAAAATGTTTCGAGTTTGGATACTTTTTATCTTTATTTTAATGACAGGGAAAATCACCATTCGCATCAAGCATCAACATTCAAAGCTCGTCGAACATTGCGAATTCGATGATGTCACACCAGTTTAAAATTAGGAAATGAGATTTTTTGTACATTATGTTCCTCACACAAGACAACACAGCACAACGTATAACACATACTCTTTACGTTGAGCATTGAACATTGAGCTTACAGATGACAAGAAGTAAAGTATTTATGATGATGGCTGCTTGTAACTTGTAACGTGTAATCTTAACATTAGAACTTGGAACAAAAGTGTTTTAATATTGTCCTTTTATGTCTCTCTAATTCTCTCTATTGAATTTTGGAATTTCATTTTCTATTCTCATGGTGACTTTTGCTGTTTGGTCGGTGGTGGATGCGATATGTGATGTTATGGTGTCAGTAGTCGGAATGATGATTAGTAACAAGTATAATAATATATAATATATTGTGTCTAGTTGGTAGCAACAACCAACAAATGACGCTTATTATCACCATCACCTGTGAGTGTGAGTGTGACAGATTTAAATCTGTCGTACATGTTACATGCTTAATGTTTAATGTTTACGTAATACCAACGACGAGTTAAATGTATGAATAATGAAGACGGAATACCGACAACATGATTAAATGTTGATGTTTGATGGTAATTAAGTAGAGGGATCAGAATCAGAAATTAGAAATTTGTGGTATTACGCAAACTACAAACTACACACAGATATAAATAACACTTGTAAATTGTAAATCAGAGAGAAAGAGAAAAGAGACAGCTCAGTTTTCTCTCGTCTCAAGTCTCTAGACTCTAGACTCAAGAAATAAGAAATGTGTTGATCAGGAATGAGTCGAAAGAGGAATGATTAATGTGATAATTATTCATCGTTTGTTTGTCGAAATTGGCAACTCATGACGTTGACAGATGCAAATCATCAGCCGTCAGCATTGCTCGGGGTGTTCAACTCTATCTTTATAAAATGTTCAGTGTACAATGTACAATGTACCTGCCTTTAGAGTTTAGAGTTTAGATCTTAATGCCCTTTAATCCCTAATTTCTTGAGACATTTTCATGTATGTATCATAGTTGATCAGAGATCATTGATCACTTTTGAAAGTGGACTAAAATACAAGCATTCGATATTTGGTATTGGTACTTGGAGATGTTGCAAAATCTCTTCGGCTCAGAGCTCAGAGATTGAAAAAATGGAGTAGATTTCTTCACCACTGGAGAAATGAATCTAAAATGTACAATGTACCTAGTACCTAGAGTTTAGAGTTTAGAGTTTGATGCAGTTATGATTTGGAATTTGAAGTGAGTGAACAGTGAACATTGAACATGTTGAATGCTGAGCCTCCATGTGCTCACACGATTTTAACACACTTTCATATGCTTTTGAGACAGTAAGACACGCAGTTGCGTTGATGCTTGTTGGGTCCAGGTACGAAGTTGATATGAATAAATGAAGGCCTTGTCTTCAAACTTGAAATATATTGAATGTCCATAAACATAACACATGGATAAATAATACATACTACATATACTACACACTACACACACAAAAATATATTATATATTATTATGTACTTTGTCCGCTTGAAAATTTCGTCCATGAACATTTCTTTTCCATAGATTGTTGTCAGAATGAGAATGAGAATGAGAACGTGTGAGTTGTGAATCATATCATAATGTTCAAGTTTCAAGTCATCATCATCGCTATGATCAACTAGTCACGATGACTGTCAAACTTTAAACTCGACTCAAAGACCTAAGTAAAGTACCTACCTACCTTGTTTCTTTAGACGAGAGACGAGACGCGTAGCATTCTCTGTTCTGTCTCTTTTTCTACCGCTGTTTCGTTTTTATTCCTCTTTTTCCGTGGCAAAAATGTAGAGTTAAATTAAAAATGATGTACAATGTACATTGTACGATGTACTCTTCTGGGTAGTGGTTAATGGTTAATGTGAGGAGCGAGGAGACTGGGGATCATAATCGATGAATCAACATGGAATGATAATAAGGATGACGAAGACGACGGTGTTGACGATGATGATGACGATGTCCATGTCGAATAATGTCCATGTCGAACAATGTTCAGAGGTACATTTCATTTTATTTCGTGAAGTACCTGCAACCTGCAACATACAAAACCTAATATTGTGAAATCTTTTTCAAAGATTTTTTACTGTTTGTACCACGAAATCCTGTAGAAGGAAAGATTAGCTATTTTCTTGATTTCTGCTTTCTTGTTGCTACCTACTGTCGCTATACACTATACACTGTACATATTATGTGTAATGCATAAAACCTCGGATAATTAATTAAAATCCTTCTGCTCATTTTTTAACTACCAACAACTACCAAGAACCATTTACAATAGGAAAAAAGATTTGTTAAAAAACTTTATTTAAAATGTTTCAAAGTGAACTGTGACTCATTCTCCGTTTTTGTTAATACAAAATATTAACAAAAGATTCCAGATTCTACATAATATACTCATTTTTGCAGTAAAAAATTGGGTCGGTTGTTGGTTGTAAATTACGTATTATGTAATAAGAGCTACAAATAATTTGATTTGGTTAAAGTTTCACCTGTGAATAGGTAAAAGAAATCATGCAGATGGAGATGAAGATGATGGTTATGGTAGTTTCATAAAGACACTAGACGCTATATAGACACTAGACACTAGTGAATTTAAATTGCTGGAGGATGTTAAAAAAATCTGAGATCTTTTTTATTTTTTTGCCATGTACAAGATGTACCAAAAATCATAAGAAAATATTCAGAACGTAAAATATTGGTTGTTGGTTTTCATTGTTCATTGCGCTTATATTTGCATTCGTATTCGTATTCGTATTGGTACTTTGCACGTACGATGATTCATCTATGCGATCTAGTCAGGTTGAAGGATTCCTTGTTCAATTTGTGATTATGTGTAGTTAAATTTGCCTGCTTTTTTGCTGGTTCTTATCAACTCTCCACTCTCAACGTAAAGAGTAAGGAGGATGAAGAATCGAGAATCAAGTGTGGATTGAGTCATCTTATCAGTATTTGTTCTCCGTTCTCCGAGAAAATTGAAACCTCACTCACGGCTTTATTATATGTAAATTGCACATTGCAGGTACATAAAGTATAAAGTTGAAGAACTGTGTGTGGCTCTCCTTCTCAATCTCAGCCTCAGTTTGAAAAATAATAATACCTCGAGATTTGAGAGCTCGTCCTCATTGTTGTTGTTTATTATTTGATGATATCCACCATACTTTATACACTATACACCATCGACAATAGACAATCAAAGATCAAAGCGTAGCTTCATCCACCATTCACCATCCAACAACAAGAACAAACAACTGGGCAGTGGATATGTAATTTGTAATTTGAAGAACAGGGAATATTATTTTGCAAATTATGAATTAGGTACCTCCATCCACAACAACAATGCAATGTGTGGAATGCAATGTGTGGAATGTATCCAATATCTTCTACTGACTACATGTTGAGTTGGATTGGATTAGATGAGCTGAGCTCGATTTCGCAATCCGCATACTTTTGCACTTGTACTCCACAGAGATGGTGTGCAAATAACAAGACACAGTTGATGCTTGACTGTGCATTATTATTACAATTTTATATAATTTCAGCAAGTTGCAAAAACTTGGGGTTGGATATTGAATCCAGCCTTACTTTATTCTCTTGGCACTTGCTCTACTTTTCTCTCGATGGTAAATGGTAATATTTGGTTTTGGTATTTGGTGATGTTTCGTGCCAACTAATGAACCAGGAAAAATGATCCGGTTTTTCTTAACAAACTCGGACAGTTTAATTATCACTTACTATTTACTAATGCTATCAATATTTTTCATGTAATAGTTAATTATTATTATTAGTACTGTCTACTGTCGTCCGAGATTTTAAAATTTTAAAATCCTCCGGTTTCAATAATTGTAATCAACTTCTACGATTCTTTTATACAGAGCCCAAGCCAAGATATTGATTATTGATGCTGGTATTGTTTTTTTGTTCCTCATTTTCATTTTATTATGCATTGTGGATGTGTGAATAAATTATTGTGTAAGGGAATTTTTTTAGATGTGGATCTATCTGTACATGTGTAATGTGCATATTTTGGTTGTCTGTTGTGTGTCACGTATTTTTTTTCTTGGTGAAAATCTTCCTTTATATTAAATCGTTCAAGCGTATTATTATCATGCTATAATATGCATTGTAAAATGTACATTGCACATGTTTTATATATTGTGTATAGTGTATTGTATGTGATTACGAATGGAGAATAGGATAGACAATTTTTGATTTTTATATAAAATATTATTGTGCATTGTGCATGTGTAATGTGTGGTGTGGCGGCATAAGCGTGGAATACTGTGGAATGGATAATGGATAAGTAGTGAAAAAGTTTTGGTGGTGGCACACTGTGAAAATTGGTAAAACCGAGACGAATAGATTATTATCTATTATCTATACATGTATCTATCTACTGCGGATGAAATTACATATAAATTATAATTTAAAATTTTCAAAGAGAGCAAAATAGAGCTTTATTATGCATTATGCATTTTAGTAGAATTTTCCTCCTTTTATTTTTTCTCTCAGTTTTTAATACGTAAATGTATATGATTGAAAATTATTCATCCTGAAAATTATCAAGAATCAAGAAGAGTAGAATATTATTTTGTACCTTGTACAATAATTTGTCCACTGTTCATTTACGATTTACGACCAATGGTCAATAATTTTTACATGTTGTACATTGTACCACATAAGACATAAACGATGAATAATGAATGATGAATTATGAAGTTTATGGTCAAAATGTTATGCAAGGCTAAGAGTATTTTCAATGTCCGAGTCCGAGTCCGATTTTTTTGGTTCATTATGCATTTGAGACAAGGTTTCATAATTTACAATAGTTACGATGCAATTGTGTATCTTAATATTTGGCATTGGGTGGTTGATAAAATGTGCAAAAGATAAAATGTTAAAAACCAACTTGATTTTTAATTGTAATTACAGGAATTCCACAGCCCATGTACAAATGGTTGAAGGATGGCCAGCCTTTGGGAGATTTTACATCGGATCATTTCTACAAAATTCAGTCGGCGACGAGAGCAGATGCGGGGGATTATCAATGTATCGCAAGGAATGATGCGGGTGCCATTTTCTCGGACAAGATCAAAGTCACCGTTGCCTGTGAGCTTTATATTCTGTTTTCTTCTACATATAATACACAATAGGAAGGATGATCAATGATCAATTGTGTCACTTTAATTTGTGTGTACTTGCATTATTTGACTGTGGTTTGTGGTTTTATTTTGCTTTGTTTGAATAGATATGACACCGTTCTCGTTGCATGAGAATACGACTGTTTTAGTTCGAATGGGTGAAGCTGCGATTCTTAATTTGCCTCCAATTTCTTCTCATCCACCACCCTCCGTTCAATGGCATGCTCGAGACAATACTCTTTTGTACGGTAGTAAATTTGCCACAACTCTGGATCACAAACAAATCATTTTGGATGTGAATTCAGCGGATGAAAAAGACTATCGAGCGAGGGTTACAAATACTCAGTTGGGCCAGGAAGAAACTTCTGGATATATTCATATTATGGTTCAAAATCCAAGTGATTCTGTTCAAGAGCACATTTCTATCATGTAAGAACTTGCACTTTGAATTTTTAATTCATCATTCGATTGGTTTTGAGTGTACCATTTTTCTGGCAATAAAAAGACAAAATATCTTATGTGTAATGTGTCTTGTATTTTTCAGAGTTCCTCCTTCAGACACGCAGGCTGTCAAGGGTCAATCAGAGATGGAATTGCAGTGTATTGTAAATGCACGGCCACTTCATGAACTGGAAATAATTTGGTTGAAAGACGGAGTTCCGATTGAATCAGCAGGGATTCCCACTTCTTTCAATGATCTTTGGAATCGGACATTAACCCTCCTTCGGATCGATTCAAATCATGCGGGTGAATACACTTGTCAGGCTAAACTGAGAAATTCTGTCTATCCAATCCAGTCCGCATCAGCACGTGTTTCCGTTTTAGGTAATTTTGATTTTTAACCCTTTGTTTCATGATGATTTCTATAGTTTTCTACGTGTTTGTAAATTTTAGTAACTTTGATTTTGATTTAAATTTGTATTTTGTATTTTGATGGTTAATTGAAAATAATTTGATTTATATCACAGAAAAACCACATTTCATCACAACTTTACCCACGGAGACATTTGGGGAATTTGGGAAGGAAATTACACTACATTGTCCTGTTGTTGGAATTCCTAAAGCAAATATCACGTACGTATTTCATGTATTGTTTAAAGTTTAATTTTTAGTGTACTTGATTTATGAATTATGATTTGTGGTACAAAATTTTCTTGAATATTTCTTGTGGCTTGTCAAATGTCAAAAATTAGTAATTAATTAGTTATTATTATTTGTTGGTTTTTGTTTTTTATTTTGGGGTAAAGGTGGTACAAGGACACGTCAAATGTTGTAGGAATGCCGGGTTATGCAATGGATCCAGAAACAGCAAGTTTGACCATTTACTACCTTCGAGCTCAAGACGGTGGAATTTGGCAGTGTTGGGGAGAAAATGCCGTGGGTGAAGCTAATGCCTACACATGGCTTCGAGTTAAAAGTAAGAGATTATCAAATATTTAAACCATTTTCTATTTTCTCTTTACACCACATTTTTCACTAACAACTCGTATTATAAAATCATACAATACTAAGTATTGTGTGTATAATATTTCTCGAAATGGAGAAAGATTGAACATTGTACATTGTAAATTGTAAATAATTCACTGTAAAAATGTCCATAGTCCATAAAACGTCATACTTCATACTTTATGCAGTAGATGTGCATTGTACATTGTACATAGTAACTACAATAATAATATTTTGACTTTAATAATTGTCTACACACCATTGTCATGTCATGTCATATCAAAAATGTCTGTATATCATGATGTGTAATCTGTATACTGTATATTGTACATTGTATATTGTATATGCACACAGAAAAGGCAAAAAAGGATTTTTGTCCGTACTTTACTTGACATTTGTGAGTTTCAAGTTCAAACAGAAGAAAAGAAAGAGACAAGATGAGCCATAAATCTCTAACACAGTTTGAATCTAGTATGCAGTATATTATTATATAGTTTGTCATGTAACTTACTTACGATTTACGATTAGTATTTACAAAATTTTGGTTCTAATACAAATGCAAAAGGAAGTGCACCAAATTAAATTATAATTTATTGCCGTATTATAGACTACAGGCTATAGATGCAAATTTTAATTACTGAGTTTTGAGTTGTTATAAAAGCATCCACTAAACACTAAAAAAGCACTGTGGAGCATTTTTGCTTGTTTTATGTTTTATTTTTCCTTTTGGAATCAGAAAACAGACAACCCAAAAGCAATAATAATTGTTATTAATATGTATTGTTCATATGGTTGAGGATTGAGGGCTTTAAAAACTGATCTATTCTGATCTATTCTGAAATATTTTTTGGCAACTGAAAAAGAAATCTGCTACATAGTAAAATATTACATGATAAATTATGGTGCTGAGCGTAATGTAACTGAATATTGGATGAAATAACAACTAATTAGACATTAGATTGTTCGATGTTCGTGTAATTGATTAAAATTTATAAAAAATAAATAAACAGTGTGTGTTGTGACCTATAAAAATTTCATTACAGAGTCTTCTCCCCGTCTTCTCACAAAGAGGAATTCATTCAAAGTGGTCAAAATAACATTAAATGACCTTCGAATGGCTAAACCAGTCAATGGTTGGTAAAATTCAAAATAAGAAAAAAATAATATGATTTAGAGAAAAAGTATAAAAAAAAAGTACTAGAAATTAGAAATTGTTTGCTGCTGAGATTGAGTTTTGTATGAATTATTTTTTTATTCTATTATTTTTGATACTTTGCTAATAAACAGTAATTAAATTAGAAAATTTACCTATAGAAAATAGACAGAGTGAAAAGGCTTCTCCTATTTTTTGGTTTGAAAAATATCATTTTCTATTTTCTCCTGTTTTTCTTTCTCTCTTTCCTAACCTTTACGATTTAGCCATTATGTTTGCAGTGCACACTATCAACTATCAGTTTTTGAAAGGGCTGTGCATTACTCAATATTTTATTGTATTTTAAGTATTTTTAAACCTCAAATTCGAATTTTGAATGCATTTTGTCATTGATTTTTATTTAGAACTTAGATGTAGACTGTAAAAAGTAAAATGTAAAATGAATTGACTTGTAATTACTATTAGAAAGAAAACTGATTCAATAATGTATTATTCAACGTGTATAATTAGTAATTATTATGGTAGTAAAAAAGCAGCGAAATGATGATCTAGATGTAGAAAATAGCGTGTAAAATACTACCGATTAAAATATGATAGTAATCCGCAGTCGTCTACTGTTGAACAGATAATAATTGTAGAACATGAGAATTCTAAACACCATAGATCCGATCTGGATATGACTAAAAACTAAAAAGTAATAGATACTTCAGACTAAGGAATGTTCAATGATCATATATGATCAAATGTAAATGTATGTAAATATCGCGTAGATAAATAAATGTGCACAGTCCATAATCTTTTCAATATCCCCCTTTTTTCTCTTTTCTACTTTTTTCACTTAATTTGGTATCCGTTTGTTTTTTGTTTGCTTTTTACTTTTTATTCAGCATTCGGCATTCAGTATTTTTCACATTTCCACAACTATTGAAATATGAAATACTGATAACTCGTCGATGTAATTCCAAAAACGGCTTTGTGCAATGTCTTTAACATTGCACAAAGCCGTTTTTGGAATTACATCG
>JAQGBH010001004.1:0-38334 GCA_034698265.1 Sminthurinus aureus | reverse complement strand
ATTTTTTTCAGGTCGGAACTATGACTTTTAGAAAACTGGCTTGGCCCAGATTCCTGGCTTATCCTATATTATCCTTTAATTGACTCTGAAGAAAAATTAGAATGAAATAATGAAGCGCTTATTATCTGCATTCAACATTCAAACAAACCAACAACGAACCAGACAGTCAGCCAGCCAGCCACAGTATAAATGTAAAAGGTAAAACTTGTTCCGTCTTCTCCGTTTTTCACTCTCCGTGTTTTTTTAAGATATGCAAAATTTTTGATGAAGAATGAAAAATACCACGACAATTACAACTTTACAAGTATGTATTTAGAATTTATAAATAGGCATAATTTATCATTTGTACTGTGCACTGTGTACATATGATCAATAATCATGTATTTTATTCATTGGGAGAAGAAAATATTGGGAAAAGGGTTAATATAAATTTAACACAGTAAATAATACGTTTAATTTGGATAAAAGAAAAATATTATTTTGTTATATCATGTACAGATAATATATTTTGTTGGGGTGGTCTCTTTTCTGCTCTTTGTCTCTTTCTTCTTTCACCTTTAGCGTTTAGTTGCTTATCTCATGTTAAAGGCCAAAGGTCTGATGTAATATATAAATTACTCATAAACCCTTATTATTGTAATTGAATATTGAATGTGTTTTTGAATTTTCTTTAGATTGATAAAAATATTGACCTGTGGATTTGGAATTTGGAATTCGGGATATTATATTATATATTCAAGAAAAATCCTTTTCCATTTTCCATTTTCCTCTTTCTTATTTCTCATTTCCAGCCTTTCCTTTCTGTCTTTGGATTTTTACACTCCTTTTTACAGTACAGTATAAAGTACAGTAGTGAAAAACGAAATAGATAATTTGGACTATTATCGTCACGCAGTACATGTCTGTCCATGAAAATTTGTTGAATGTAAAATGGTACGCTTCATTCAGTCACTCAATTCCAAAATCCAGAAACCAGAAACACACACTCCACTCGCCAAAAGAAAAGATAAAACTCGGATAAAAATGAATAAATAATTGCCGTTTGCTTCCTTTCCAGGTTTCAAGTGAGCAGTGACGTGCATGCACACACAATACACAATCGAAAACACTAAATCATGCACAAACACAGACAAATATCGTACACCTATTTCTGTTTCGTGTATACATGTAACATTTAAACGGTCCGCTTTTAAAGTTTGGAAAAATTGAATTAAAAAGAGAAAAATGGAGCAATTGATAGATACTATTGTCTACTTTTTTCTTTTTTCTGTAGATTATAGATTGTAAATGTTTTAATCCTGAAGCGTAGAATGTCGAATATTATACGATACATATTTAATTGAATGTCTTATATCTATTTCGTTTAGAATCTAGAGTCTAGAGTCTAGCGTCTAGCATTTAGATGATGTTAAAATAATTAGTGTGGAATAATTTTTCTCATGTTCTACGAATTTTCCAAAGCTACTTCAATTTATTATTTATTACAGAAGCTTTTTCTTGTTCGTTTGGTTTGGTTCCAACTTCTAATCATTTCCCCAACCGTTGTTAATTTTTATCATCATATGATATCATGTAATATATAAAAAATGTAAAACATTGGTAATTAGTCAATGTTTATCTTTAAATGCTAACGGTTTCTCGGTTTTTACAACAACATATTAAAAAGTGAGCCGACCAGCTAAAAACTTACGTATTTACGTATTTGATCTCCGCACCAAAGCCTTTCTTTTAAATCCATAAATGTCCATAAAAAATGACCGACAATTTCAATTTTTTGGGAAAATATCTACATATTTAATATACGGTAAAAGTTCTTCATTCACCATGTTTTTCATTTACAAGTGTACAATTATATTTGTGTTGTAAATGTACATAAAGGAGCTGGATCTATACAACAGGAAGAAAACGGAAAACGGAATGCAAAAGTAGAAAAAGGAAGAAAAGTTTGTATTGTCTTTGAATTTTCAATGTGTAATATTTGTTTTTGTATTCCGTTCAGCTGCTCTTTTCTCTGCGTTATGTATCTACTTGGTACAGGTGGGATTGGATCTTGGATAGTTGGATAGGGAAAAGGATCTATCTGTCTACTGTCTATACAATAGCATGTATTTAATATTTAGCATTTAGCATGTAGTACATAGACATTCATGTAGAAATCACATGGTTTATGTATTTTGTATTGTATATTGTATATTGTGTACAATGATAAAAAGAATTTAATAAATCTTAATTAAGACAGTCGTTTTAGTACGTGAAGACAGATTTAATATGTATTTTTTGCACAAACTTTGCATATTGATAAGCTGCTGAGACTCAGACATTGGGACATGCTGAGATTTTACCATTCTCAATTCAATGTTATAATATTTTTTCCTGCATCATATAATGTAGAGTGTAGATTGTAGATTGTAGTGCTTACACAGATTTAACTTGTGTTTAGACATTTAGACTTGAACATGTCCTGTACATTGTATATATACACATGTAGATGTGGTTATGTTTTCTGTACACGTTTGTTTGTACGTTGTATTTTGTATGTTGTATTTTGTATAGACTTGATGTACAATTTACAATTTACAGTCATTGTTAGTATATGTAAGTAGATGGGATACGGTGAGTTAAATTAAAAAGCAATGTCAAATGTGCATCCTCGTCATCCTCTCTTTCTCATCCAAATACAAAATACAGTATGTATGTGCATAATTTTCTCTTCTTTGCTATAATATCATAATACTGTCTCTTAGTATGCATGAATATATTGTAATATATGAATTACATCTATAACAATTCTCTGTTCTCTGTTCATTGTTTTGTACAACGTCCATCGCACTGTACAATTTGTGTGTGTGAGTGTGTACTTGTCTACTTGAGAAAAAGAGACAATCAAAAATCAAAGAGTTTGTAATATATATTTTAATGTGTCTTGTTATATTGAAAATGTATGTAAAATATCATATAATAATATTGTATTACAAGGGAGTGAGTGAGCGTGAGTTGAGTAAACTTGAGATTGAACAAGAAGAAGAAGAAAGTTGATTCTTCTTCTTTGTCTCCTTTTTCTTCTTGTGTTAATCTTTGTGTTGCGTATTGTGTGTTGTGTATTTTGTATTTTGTACTGATGGGTTGACATCAGTTTATGCTAATGGCAACGTGCTTGGAGGTGCCAATGTTCATGCTATGGCCATGTTCAATGTTTAATGTTTAATGTTCAACGTTCAAATCTTGAGCCAAGTTTCCAATTTCATTGTGTATTTATTTGTATAATATTTGTTCATTCTACAGATTTTTCCACTAGTTTTTTTACATGTACAAAGTACAGTGTATCTTGTACACATGTATACAAAACTAAAAGAAACGATGCAACAATGCTCAATACTCAATGCTCTCACTCTATCCGTGTTATTATACATGCATGTTTATGTTGATGTTTATTCTCATATAATTTATTAGCTTGTACATGGTTTTTTACAAGAATTGTACATTGAAGAAAAAGATAATAACTTTCAGTGTTAATCAAATAGACAATGGGAATTAAAAAGATTACAAATATGAGAATCTAATGTATAATTTGTTTCACTCCTTTATTATGTACTATGGATAATGGATAATGGATATTTTGCATTGTGCATTCATTCATCTATAAGCAAACTCATATAGATATTATGATACCTGATACATTATAGTCATCGGTTTTGATTTGATGCACTTGAGCTGCTGTGGTGTTGATGCTATGAACAATCAACAATCAACAATCACCAAACACCAAACACCAAACATCATACACCAACTTGTTCTCAATTAGCACTTGTCCATTTTTTACGAGAAAATCCAGATATTTCTCAACATATAAGTAAATAAATATTGTAATACATGAGACGATCAAAGAACGAGTGTCAGTACATATGTACAATGTACAGTGGGATGTACAATTTAAAATGTACGATGTACAATGAACAGAGTACGGACACTGCAAATTAAGATGAAATCAAAATTTATTAGATAAATAAAACATTGAGAAATCTTGCACAATCTTTCTTAATGGAAAGAGTGTAGAACAAGAAAAAGTAATAAACCAAAAGCAAGAGCAATATCTTTTTGTTTTTTCACTATATCACTTTCAATAGATATTTTATGTATAAAAATAAAAAAATTGAACCAATCCTCATGATATTAGTAATAAAAGGGGCAACATATTAATATCAAAATCATCATCTCTGATTTGATTTGTCATTCATGATTTCATTCACTATTTAACTATTCACTTTTCCCACACGACCAACGACTGTAGCTTTAAATGTTAGACGTTTAAATTTTTAAGTATCAAGTATCAAGACGACATTGGTATTGGCAATGCGCTGGAAGCCATTCCTCCTCATTAGTTCACTATCAAGAGATCAAAACTAAAAACACTTGTAGTTAAATCCTTCCTTGTATGTACGTTGTAGACATATGACATATGACATACGACACGGCAATTTTCTCCATAAAATAAAATACTGTAAAGAAATTTCTTCTCTTGTCTTTCCCATTCACCCACCTACATTTATTCAAATCAGTTTTTCATTTCATTTGATGCATAAATTAGCAAGCCTATCCTACATGTTTTTTCTATTCTATATTTTATATTCTATATTCTATACAAGTTCACAACAAGAGTGGTACTTTTATAAAGCAAATTGCTTCAATTGTTCATAGAGCATAAAATGAAAAGCGTCAATGAGCTCGTGTTCATGCAGATCAGATGAGCTGAGGATCAAGACAAACTGAAGATGAAACGACCATGGCAATGATGATGAGATAAATGTATTGAAAGATGCTGATTTTAGTAACTGGTCACTGGTCATTAGCCTGAACAATGAAGAATGAACATTATGATAAAAGATTGTCAACACTGTAAATGTAGTAACTAGAACTGAAACTGTACAGTTGAGACTGAAGAAGCATATATTTGTTTGCATTCTGTCGGCAAATAGCTGTACACTGCACAATGTACGATGTACAAGTGACATTAAATAGCGAATCTCTAGCCTCAGCTCTTACAGCTAACAACTTCCATGTACAAGTACAAATGCAAGTACAAATACAGATGTAAAGACCTATTTGCAGTTTGCAGTTTGTAGTTTGTAGTTGAGTTTGTACAATGTATACACTCTTGTTTCTACGGTATATTTAACTAATCCTCGTTTGTAGATAAGTAGATGGATACATCACACATCAAGTGCACAATCTACAAATGTAAATTGCACTTACTAAACTTACTGGCTGCAATTTAATACATAATAGATATACAGAATATATTATATAAAATGGATGGATGAATACTAGATACACACAGAACATAGACCATACCAGCAGACTGGTAGATAGGAAGAGCCTGCTCAACTAAATTCAAGATTCAAGCTCAACTTTAAAGACATGCTCCAAACTTCGAGCTCCAAACTGAACAAACTAACAAGTCGTTGAATTAGTTGGTTTCTGTAAAAGAGAATGTGGAGGAAAAAATTCACTCTCATCACTGTTTGTAGTTTGTACTTACTACTTACATGTTTGTTTGACTAGTCAATGTCTCAAGATTCAAGATTCAAGACTCAAAACTCAAGTCTCAACTCTCAAGAGAGTCACATAAAGAGACAGTGAAATGACTCTACAGATAAATATACAAGTCATTATCATTTTTGGATATCTAATTTGAAGATTTGGCAGAAAATACAGAAACAGAATAAAGAATACAGAATGCACAAAAATTACACCAATATCTCTACATCTGGTTTCCATTCAAAATTACACACTCAAACATTTGAAACTGGTTTCAACTAAAGTCAACTCAACTCAGCTCAACTCAACTCAACTGAGCAGCATGAACCTTTCCACTTTCCACAAAACTAGCACCAATAGACCAGAGAGAGAGAGAGAGAGGATGAGAATGACATATCAGAATCAATAACTTGATCATCTACAAGAGAAAAAAAGATGAAGGAGAACAAGAAGAGACTTTGTCAATGTCAGCCATAATGATGACACTATCCACCTGTAAAAATGTACATTGAACACTAAACACTGATAATTTTCAATTCTACAGAATTCTGAATTCTGAATCCAACTTGTAACTGACTGATGTGTGATGTGCACTCTGCATGATCTGGTGATAATGTCTGTAGTTGTCCATTATCCATTGTCCATGTCAATGTATCTCCGTTTTGTACATCTTCTACATTCTACATTATTACTATTTACTATGATATTACTACGCTTAAGTAATGTTAATAAACGTCCAATCATGACGGGAATAATACAGAATACGGAATACAGAATACAGACAAATGATTGTGTCAAAGGTATGTCATATTATGAAAAAAAGACGTTGCAACAAACAAGTAGATTGACTATTGACTCCAAAACAGGATTTAATTAAGATAATGATCACACTTTGTAGAAAGAAAATGAGAAAAAATGGATGCATAAATAAATAACAAGAAGCAATAATTTGGTATTTGGTACATAATATCGTAGTACATTTTAAATACAACATACAATAGAGTAGAATATACTTTTGAACTTGCAGACCATTTGACGACACGAAGGATCAAAGACAAAGATGAAGACAGAAATTGAACACAACTGTAAATTGTAAACACAACTGTTATTTATTATTTACATATCGACATTCAATATTCAATATTATACTCGATACTCGATAATCACATCAAGATTCCATTTTCTACATACTTTTTACTTGCCAATTATATAGATTTATCTACAGTCTACATTCTACAATCTACTGTCGTCAGTGCAAGGTAAACAAGAATTTTCTAATCTTCCTTCTGTTTTATTTTCAGCTAGATTAGATTGCAGATGTAGAATCCCTATTTGTACAAATCATGTACATTCAAATCCTTGCTGATTCGATTTGATTTGATATGATATGATCGGATCAGAGCTGATCTCACCTCTGATTGAATCTTTATCTTTACCTTAAAAATAAATTGATTTGACCTCTTGTTCTACCTGTTCTACCTTTGTAAAATGCAAGTACAGAAGCATCTGTCTTTTTGTTTCTGCACAATTTCAATTTTCAATGCCATGTCATTTATTCCAATTTTACACAGTATAATCTTGTGGTTTGATGTTGATTTTTGATTGATTGAAAATCCATACATTTGAAGTTTATATTAAATTTCATTGGATTGGATTGGATTGGATTTTATTTGAATTTTGTACGTGTATCAGCATAATTTGAAATTAAGTAGGATAATCAGATAAAATATTCAACATTTAATGATCAATGCTCAATACGTCTGGTTCAAATCAAATTGAGGGGAGAAGTGGATAAATATTTTAGATTAATACAGGATTTCATAAGGTGCAGAAATCGGTTTTATTTCATTTAAAAGGGAATATAGATATTTTGAATCATTGCGTGCTTTAGATTCTAGATTCTAGTGTTCGTTCAGTGAGTCAAGAGTCAAGAGTGTTGGGTGGTGAGAGTTGAGAGTTGAGTGTGGTCTCCATTCTCCATGTGAGTGAGAATTATTAATTAAGAGAGGAAGAGGAGCATAATGAAAAATAATGAAGGTTGGTCTTTTCCAGGAGACAAGTATGTAGAGTGTAGAGTGTAGAATTTGGTAGGTGCAGTTGTTGGAGAGTGGTACAGATTTCTACATTCTACATTCTGCGTGTATAAGTCATTTCCCCCTCTTTTCTCTTTTCACTCGAGGTTGATGCTCACTGCTCATCCCTCGAGATTATTTGCAGAGTGGCATTCTCTTCAAAGTCTCCAGTCTTCAGTCTCTTCTTCTCTGGTTCTCTTTTCCAAGTCACTCAGTTCTCTAGTTCTCTGGTTCCCCTTATCACTTCCCCCTGCAGGGGCTACTTAGTTCGTGACTCCAACTATCTCTCTATCTGCCTAGCTGCCTCTACTCTTCATACCATTCTATTCTATTCTATTCTATTCTATTCTATTGTGTATTGTGCTGTCTTCACCATTAGAGACCAAATGAGCAGCACAGAATGCATCCCGTTGCATACAGTGTACGATGTAGGACAGAACAGAACAGAAAAGAACAGGAGAGAAGAGACAATGCATTGAAATGTATATTGAAAGTACTCCTTACGCATACAGTATAGAATGTAGAATATAGAATATAGAGAGAGAAATAGACTTGACTGTCATCTACATTTACTGAACATAAATCATACACTGCACTGTCCTCTCATTCATTCATTCACTCACTTGCTAACTCACTTACTCATATTATCATCATATTTAATAAAATCCCAAAACACAAAACACAAAACAATCCCAAAAACTCCTACCCAGAACATTTCAAAATCACGTTTTACAATTCAATTCAATTTTCCATATAATATGTATTAATCTGCTCAATGCTCAATGCTCAAGTTTATTTCGACTGGATTGTGGATTCATCTCATCATAAAACATGTATATGATGTAATATTATAAATTATAAATGATAAAACATGATCTTATTGATGTATGCGTAGATTCTAGATTTAGGTACTTAAAGCAGAGTGTTATAATATAAGAGTAGAGAGTAGATACAAGAAACAGGGAACACGGAGCAAGGACTATGGAATATGGAATGGAATACATAATACTCATTGTCAGACACATGTTCTTTCTTCTCCATCTCCTTCTCTGCCTCTGTCTTCTTGACTCCTTTTCCTTCCCTTTCCAAATTTTGTCCTCACATGGATATTTCATAGACATTCTAAATTCTGCATTATACATCTCTGACTCCTGCAATGTGCACGTATAAAGTATAAAGTATGGAGCATTACGCACTACATAAGTCATGAAACCTCGAAAACACACAACAGAACAGAACACAGAACACAACGCACATGATGGAACATTCTACATTCTACACTCTTTACTATGAGCACTAAGGACTAAGCACAAAACACAAAACACAAAGCACAAAGCACTTGTACGCGACTAATAGCTTTGTGTTGTCTACTGTCTCGCTATTCTTCTCAGCAAGTCACTCACTTGACTCCATTCTCCATTCTGACTCTATCTCTCTCTTTCTCTCTCTTTCTTTCTTTCTTTCTCTTCTCTTTAAAGTAAAGTAAAGTGCTTCGCGCTTCGAGCTTCCAGCTTTGAGCTTGTGGAAAGAAAAGAGAAAAAAGTCCAAAATCCAACTTTCACTGTACACTTTAAAGATACGTTGACTTTGTTAGTGTTTCTGTTCCATGCTCAGTTCAAAGAGGACCTAAACCAAAAACAGAATTTGAGTCAGAATCAGAGTTGGAATTGGAATTGGAGTTGGAATTATAAAGTCGAGGACAATGACAATGACAATCAAATCGACAAAATGTTCCACAACACTAAGGAACAAAGTAAAATACAAAAGTTGTGTTTTATATGGGCACTTTTCCCTCACACGCCACACAACACACAACACAACACAGGAGTACAAAAGTACAAAAGTACAAACTTAGATATTACATACTACACACATACACACATTCATGCAGATATTACGTTACATTATGGAAATGAAGAAAGAAGAAGAAGAACGAGGAAGGAAGAATCCAAAATCCAAAGGTTCGTAATCCGCAGCATAATATAGAAAGCACAAGAGAGAGAGAGAGAGAGAGAGAGAGAACCATTAATAATCGAATCAATCCGATGTGTCATTGTTGTTGTCACACTCCAACCTCCATTAGAAACATATGCTATGCGCAAAGGCAGGCAGGGAGCAAGTTTTTACTTGTCTCCTCTCCTACTCCACAGTCAACAGTTCACAATTTATTCCAATTCCAATTCAATTTTAAAATAAATTCTTTAATATTGCATTTAGTGGGAATTTATTGAGCTGCTCCTCTTACACACAAAACACTTTCAAATGGACTTGACTTGACTTGAGTTGACAAAAACAAGAAAGGGAAAGGGGGAATTCTCAAATCTCGTGACATCAACTCTATGGTAGTTTTGAGTTTGGAGTTTTGACTTTTGAATTCTCAGTCTAGAACTAGAACTAAAACTGGAACTGAAATGATAATAATACTTTTTTATGTTCCACGCAATACTGTCAGTCATTCATTCAATTTTTTGTTTTATTAAAACGTTTTACAATCCTTCATATTTTGCATTTGGATTTAGAGTTTTATTTTCAAATCCTCACATGTTGTCTGTCCTTTTTACATTTTACATGCACACAAAACACAAGAGTGTAAAATTGTAAAAGTGTAAAACAGATGTACAAGAGATAAAATGATAAAAGTACATGTATATAAATGTGCGCATTCTGTTCCAATTGACGAGAAAGGAGAGTCACCACTTTAACACATGAATTTGACAGGCGACATAAAACTAAACAATGCATTCAATTTATTATCAGTCTTTTGAAATTTGAAATTTGAAAAGGTTGAGGATGCGAGTGAGAGTAAATGAGGAGGTTCTTCTTCCACTTTACACACTTAACAATCTACAAATTATTTTTGCATAATTTCATATATCATAATATGTAACGTATTTATTACAAATTTACTCAAGATTATCCCTATAAAAATTCGACACCTTAAAGTTACTCTAAACTCTCAATTCTCAATGCTGTCAATTTTTAGACCAAATCAAAAATTAAATAAAAATTAAAAGGAACGGAAAGCGCAAAAAGTTGTCATAAAAATAAATATTATGTCATTTTTCAATGCTAAATGCTCAATTCT
Source organism: Sminthurinus aureus (assembly GCA_034698265.1). Taxonomy (NCBI): domain Eukaryota; kingdom Metazoa; phylum Arthropoda; class Collembola; order Symphypleona; family Katiannidae; genus Sminthurinus; species Sminthurinus aureus. The sequence goes on along the minus strand of JAQGBH010001004.1, from coordinate 27,642 downwards.
CAAGTTTCCCAATTCCTTTTCCAATTTAATTTTCCAAACTTGAAACTTGTAACCTCAGAAGATGAAAATGAGGAAATAAAAGTGAATGGTTCAAGCTTCTAGATTCTAGCTAGCTTTTGAAGAGGGTTAAATGGTGATAATAAAAGTAGTAATAGTAATGGTAATAATAATTCGAGAATTGGATCGAGGGAACATTCACAAGAAGAAGGAGAATAAGAAGGAACGGAGAAGAAAGAAAGACTTCTATAATAATAATGAGTAAAATGTGTGAATTTAAAATGTGAAAGCTGCTTCATGCACATGCCGCCTTTTAATAACAAGAGGGACGAGTTTTTAATACTCTGTTATTAATGCAAACACCCTCCGCCTTTGACTCTGATTCTGATTCTGAACCTGACTCTTACGCTTCCTTCTACTTTTCGACTCTTCTACTCTTTTACTTTGATTCTCATTCTATGTTCTTTGGTAGATTTTGGATACAGTTGGTTCGTGCCCTTTTCAATTTGATATTTCATGTTTTTTAAAATCCACTCGCGGATACTGTACACTTTACACTTTACACTTTGACTGGATATATTGTCACGGTTCAAATTCATATTTTACAGTTTATACTGCATTAAAATCCATCCGTCCACGCTTCTCCGCTTCATCCATTGAAATCCAGAAGCACACTTGGAATGAGCAGTATTATTAGTATTATTACTCTTTTATTACAGGTGGATAATATTCCAATATCCAGTCCCCCATTCTCCATTCTCAATTGTACATAGCCTAAAAATCCAAAACCAAATGGAAATTGACATTGACGCGGTTCTTCCGTGTCTCTTGATTTCATTTCATTTGATTCGATTCGGCATTCGGCATTTGGCACAGTATCACAATCAAACATTCAACATTCAACATTTAGTCTATTGTCTTTTGTCTTTTGTCTGTAGGTACACGTAAATTGGAAAGAGGCAAATCCCCAATTATGTTTAATGAGGGAAAGAACCTAAAATCTAACGGAATCTCCTAGTGGCCAATTATCTGCTAGCTCCATTCTTCCTACTTGATACATTCAGACATGCGATGGATTGTGGACTGAGGATGTGAAAGGTGGCATTGGTACTCGTCGAGTCGACAAATACGAGTTCCATCCAGTTTTTTCTCAATCAACAAGAGGCTAGAAAAAATAGGATTCTAACCACAGTTTTTACATGTCAAAAATGATAAAGCATACAATATAAAGACGACCGATACTTTTATATCAAAAACAATGAATAAGTGAATCTTGTATCTCGTCAGTTTATACTATGGTATACTTTATTTTTGTGCATTCAGTCTGTACTCTGTACTCGTTGTTGTTGTCATTGTTATTTTTGTGGATACTGTATACTGTATATTGACAGTTGCTTTATCCTGCCTCGCTGCCGCTTTGTTTTGCAGTTCGTTGGCGGATGCTCAATGCAGGCTACTTACTCCTTGGTTCTTGGTTTTATCAATAATTGGCTGTATGCTGCTTGAAGTATCCCGTAGATATGATATAATGAACAGGAAAAAAAATGCGAACTACTCATACTTTGTATTTTGTAAGAAACGAGTATGTTCAGTTTCAGTTCCAGAAATTCAAGATAGATGCCAAAAGAGTTCAACTTGTTCAACAGAGAAAAATTGTCTTATTTATTCCGTTTTTATTACAAAAAAGTGGAAAATGGAGACTCACAAGGAAAATCTGCACAGTTCACACTAGACACTACAATCTACAATAGATCAACTTTGACTCTACATTCTATATTCTACATTCTAAATTCTACCATTTTACAAGTAACAAGTTACACGTCAGCCCAAAAGTTGGGGGTAAACAACATTTATTGACTGTGGAAAAACCGAGTGTATAAATGAACGATTTGCATCTGTGACGGGTGACAGAGTTGTACAAAAAAAATACAAAATACCAATACCAATTATCAAATATTTTTTACCACCAATTTTTTTTAATCTACTTTACATCCTCAAAACAAAATGTTAAAATTGTGGATCTGGATCTGGATTTTTATAAATGACCTCCACGCTTGCACTTTATATTGAGGATAAAATGTTAAATGTTGAATGTTGAATAGAGAAGTAGACAACTTTTGTGGGGTTTTGTATTTTGTATTTTGTAGTGAGTTTAAGTAGTGAAAGTTTGTTGATGGAGTAAGTAAGATGCATTTGGCTATGGACTGTGGACTTTTCCCTCGTCCCTCGTTCCCTCAGGAGTAAAACTGTCAACTTGACTATTTGAATATCAGATTCTGAGTGTATGTTTTGTGAAAGAGGAGCTAAAGTACACTGTACACTGTACATCCATCGTGACATTTTCCCCGAGGACTTTCTTTTAATTATCCATAGAGATATAAATGTTTTCAATTTACCCTTCGCTCCTTTTATCCTACTTCTCCTCCTCCTCCCCGTCCTCTTCTTTCCCTCTTCCTTGTCTTGTTCTTTTTCATCTCAGCATACGTGAATCATACAATCATACAGAATACATTCAGTAGTACATAAACACACTTGATCATAAAACACAAAATACACAATATACAGAAGACAGAAGAAAAGATCCATCCAAAACAGCAGAGCAGAGCAGACCAGAGTGGAGACAGAAATGTAGCTATTATACACAGCGTTTATGTTGAGTTAACTCTAATTGCTCCGTAAAACCACTTGAGTTTTCCAAACTCCCTCTTTTTACCCTCCGCTTGTCTTCTCTTGTCATTGAGACCCTCACACTCTCTGTCTGCACTCTGTACTCTGGAGCAATGGGTACAGAGTGAATAAATATATTTTGTATTTTGTTTGCCATGTACGATGTAAAATACAACACAATACAATACAGCATAACAAGAGACAGATAAATTGTAATTTCCATGTCCATGTTCAATGTTCAGCGTTCAATGCTTAGTATTCCTCTTTTTTTCTACAGAGTTTTCCGTGTACGGGTTCGGGATTCTCAAGTTGGCACTCTGCAATTTTTTATACTCACCAAACCAAATGAGCCACTCGTTCACTCATCCATTCATTCAGTCATTCATTTCGTAGTATGATATCTCTTCATTTTTTATACACATCTTCATGTTTTCCCCTATTTGGACTCCAGTCTCAAGTCTCGAGTCTCAAGTTTGGAACCTCAAACAAAAAAACAAGTTAATTTTCATCTGTATCTCTAAAGTCTAAACTGTACTTTTTTCCTGTTTTTTTTGTACGCCTATGGGGAAGTTTTTTTACCTTCTCGTTCTTCCCGTTTTATACATACAGTTTGTATCCATGTACATTGTATATTGTACACTGTGTAATAATGTACATTGCACACGTTTCTCTCCCCAACTACAACTACAAATGGGCTAAAATTATTCGAGGAAAAAAAGATAAATGTAAAGTTTATGTATAAAGTTGCATGTGACGACCGTGACCACGACCATCATCACACGGTGCACAATACACCAGAATACAATACAATCCACTCTAGACTCTAGACTCTAGACTCTAGGCCTTTTTTTCACTTTTATTTTTATGCATCTTTTCATCTTCTCTATTCTCTATTATTATGACTTATGTTGTGTAATATGTGCAATGTGCACTGTTTTATGACATGATATGATTCGATATGATATGATATGAATCATACGGAAATTGGGAATGATCTGCTCGGGAAAACCAAAACCAAAACTACGGTCGAGGTCGAGGTCAGAGTCAAAGTCAGAGTCAACACTTCATTATTTTTTCCAAATGAAATCAAAGGAAACCCAGCGAAACCCAACCAAAATAAACCAAACCAAACGAGAAGTCATCATAATGATACAAGTGGATGGAGATGAAAAGGGGAGCATTAATTAAATCAAATCAAGTGCATCATACTCCTCATTTCCTTTATTAGCCACCAGCAACCATCACAACCATGCACATTACAATAAATGCACACTGTACACTGTACACAATAACTATCTCGATCCTCCATCCTCGATCCTCTATCTTTTACACAGATCCTTTCTTTTTATGCAAGTATTATGCATCCCCATAATCCATCTACCATCCAACATCCAGATCTACGCCTATGAATAATCAGAACCAGAACATTACACAATTACTATAAAAAAAGAGGATGAAAGCGGAAAAAAACCATGGGTAAGATTCAACTTTCAATAATGCGTTCCTTAAGCATTCTTTGTCCTAGGGTACGGACTACGGAGGAAGGAGAAAAAACAGAGGGATTGATGAAAAATCCGAGCCATTCCAATCCAATCCAATTCAATCCAAGCCAAACCAAGCCAAACAATCCAAAGGATGGGGAGAAAATGGTGAAAAAATAGACGGAAATATATGAGAATGGATAAAGTCGACCGTAAAGTGGAAAGAGTGGAAAGATTTTTTCCCCTCCTTAGTCGTCTTTGTCTTCGTCTTCTTCTGCTTCGCCTTCGACTTCTTCTTTCTTCACTTTCTTCAGGAAACTGTTCGGCGTTGGGTTTGGAGTTGGAGTTGGAAATGCCGACATTTTGATAAAGTGCATTGTGAGTCTCCAAGTGTGAATTCAATTGAGTCTATAATATGATGGTATATGCTATCGCTTTCCTTTTCCTCAGTTTCCTACAAGAAATGATACGATACGATAATATCTTCATGTATACATAATGCTGTCTCATCTATGTAGTATGTAGTACAATGTACAACGTACAACGTACAACGTACAAGCTTGAAGATGTAGATTCAAAACAGTGCGAGAGAGTGAAATAGAGAGAGAGAGACAAAATGTAGTTGTGTGAGAAAATGTGAAAAAGAAAGAGAGAGAGAGAAAACTTAAATGGACTCTTTCCTCCGATTCGATTGAATAAAACTCCACTCTACTCCACTTTTCCACATACTTTCCCCCATTTTATTGGCATGTAGGGACTTGCTCCGGTTTCCAAATACCAATCCTCAAAATCTCTCAATCACCCGACTTGCCTACAAACTACAAACCCGTACATACTACACTACATGCATATCCATTGCATTTACAAATGCACACACTTTCTCACAATGTGCATTCAAACTCACATTTACATTCACATTCCCATTCCCATTTATACACTCACGCAAAATATTTATAACTCTCACTCTGACTTTGGGTCTGACTGTGAATGCTCAAAAAAACACTGCATCATCTTTCCCTGTTTTTCAATCTCTCCATTTCCATGCCTTATACTCCATACCCATTTTTTCATACTCATTCCTTCTCCAAGAGAAACCAGAAAAAACTGTCGAATGCCAAAATCCAAAATCCAACTTTATATCCTCACATCCAAAACCAAAACCAAAACCAAAACCAACTTTTGTTAGCTTTAGATTCTAGATTCTAGACATCCACGCTCCAAGCATTCTTCAAAGTAAATTTTAAATGTAGATATTTACAATGTGTGAAGTTCAACTAGTTGAAATTTTTTCCCGACTTTTTTGTTTTTGTCTTTGTCTTTGTGATGAAATGCAAAAAGACAAAGCCAAGCTGGCAGATGGATGGACAGATAAATAAATTGATAGGCAGAACTGAGAAAAATAGAGATAGATGTCTAGATTTTCATGTGCTGTATATTGTGGATTGTGGATATCTTGAAGCTTTATCTATATGAGCATGTTCCATGTTCCATGTTGTATGAATGAATAAATGAAAGAAAAGAGAAAAAGTCCAGGATGAACATGAACATGAGCATGAACTTTACTACTATAAACTACAAGTACATGCATATCTATTCCACTCATATCAGTATCAGAATTCAGTGTACATTTGAAATTCGAAATTCGACATTCGACATTCAACGTTCGACATTGAACATTAACTCTTGTTTTTTCCTCAACTTGAGAGTTTTAAAGCTCATTAATCAGCAGTATCAGCATCCGGTTTATCGGTGTCATAATCAAAATGAGCATTTCACTACGGAGCCAAATATTCGAGCATCCAGCATCGAGCATAGAGCATAGAACCTGTCATCAACAAAACCACCATCCACCATCCACCATCCAACAGTCAACATCACTCTCCATAAACTCTAGTCTGTACTGTACTGTACAATCTATACTCTGTGGTGTAAACTTTACACTGTAGAGTGTGGACTGTTGGTATTTAGGTGTGTTCACTAAATCCTGTTTCTTTCTTCCATCTTCCATCTTCCATGAACATCATCACACACACCATTTGAGATTTGAGATTTTAGTTTACACTTTGCTCATGTATTTGACTTTATGTACATTTCTTGAATCTTGAACCAACAACCAAAAACAAGGGAACGCAGCACAAGACAACACAAGACAACAAAACACAACTACAACTACGCAGACAAATGAATAAATAGACGCAATAAAATCACACACCATTGAATTTATCATAGTGAACAACTTTGAGCTTTGAGCATTGAGCACTGAGCACTGAGCGTTGAGCATGGAACATGGAACATGGAACAGAGATATTTACAACTATCATGATACTTTTCGTCCTCATCCTTGTACTGGTACTGGGACTTGTACTCACACTAAAGTCTACAGTGTACACTGTACAGTCAACAGCTAGAGATAAAAACCCGTGCCCGTACTTTAAAACATGCAGGAAAAAGACGGAGGAAAAAATACTAGTATAAATAAAGAGGAGGAGGAGGAGGACGCTGAACACTGAACACATGCTCATTTCTTTGGATTTGTCTGCATTTTGCTCATCTCATGTTCAGTTTGTTTCTCTATACAAGAATGATCCTCGAGTGAACTATTAGACCAGAGTAGATTTTCAACAGATTTAATTTCCCAAAGGTGTTTAACACTAACTTTGTCCTACACTTCCTAAACCATGTTCTCCACTCTTTACACTATACCGTTCTTTATTGTTCTGTATTCTGTATTGTATATTGTACAGTGTTCAAACATACACATTTATCTGTATCTGTTTTATAAATAAATACATACATTACACATACTACATCGTACATGCTGAGAGCTCAAATAAATAAATTCTCCATTTTACAGATAGTTTTAGTCTTTTCCACCCTCAACCAACAAAAGAAAAAAGAGTTTCCTTTGATCTGGATCTGGAACCTCAATCATCAATAATCCTTGACAATTGACAATGTAAAATACTGATATGCTCCATCCCCTTTTATTTTGTATAAAAACCTATACAAACTTTTTAAATGTGATAGAAAGTAAATGTCAATTGTCACCTCTCAACCTTTTTCATTATTGTTTAATAAATAAATTAATACTTCTTATACTATTAACTATTAGTAATTATAATTAGTCCCACCTTTTCACATCATACTTTGTTATTCTTTAAGAATACTGTAATAATCATAAAATTTAGGTAATGAGGAGCAACGCCTATCCGTATTATCAAATAAAATTTATTGTATTGTTGAGAGTTGGTGTTGTGGATAATGAATAATGAACAATGAATAATAAAAAATAAAAATATCATACTCTAGACTCTAGACTCGAGTCTAAAATACAATAAAAATAAAAATTATATGCAACTAATCTTGAATCTAGAATCTTGAACCTTGAACATCTTTGTCTAGAATCTAGAATCTAGAATCTAGAATCTAGGGTCTGAATATGAAAATGAATATGCATACGAAAATGGAGGTGTAATGAGTAAAATGTAGATGGATATTATGATGATGGATCTGTTGTAAAATTTTCCTTGGTTTTTCTGGTTCTTGTCTTAGTTTCTGTGAGCCTTTTTTAATGAACTTGTTATCAGTGAGCTCATCATTAAATGTACAATGTACAGTGGACTGTAATGCAGAACCTAAGAGAAGGAAAGAAAAGGAAAGAAAAGGTATGATACCAAAGTTGGTTGGTTTGTTCATTCATAGAGACACCTTTTGTACTCGTTTCGTAGTTCGTAGTTGGATACATGGAAGGAATAGCGTCTATATCATTAAATTGCCGTGCGCAAAATACTATAATTTCCTAGGAGTTGGTGTTAAATTCCACTCCATTCTTTTCCATTCCTCGATTCCTCTAACTGACTGACTGCTGACTGAATGATGCCACTTATCAACGCGTTTCAGCTCAATTCAACGAGATGGAATACAATGCTCAACTTTTCACAAAAACACATTCGACAAAAAATATATACGTGTGTAAACTGAGTGTGTGTGTTGTGTGTTGTGTGTACTGTGTACCTAACTAGTTACTAGTTACTCAGTACACCGCACCATACACAGCACAAATGTGTGAGTGCATGCAATATAATAGAATAGAATAAACTGTATGCTGTATAATATTACGCCTGTAACATGTATAATATAGATTGTAGATACATGTATCGTATGTATGTGAATGAATGGGCTGTATATTGTATATTTTATATTATTATGTATCATACTTTTGTGGTTTGGTTGTGAACTAGAACTAGAACTAGATAAACTAGACACTAGACACTTTGTACATAAAGTACAAGTACAACTACACACTCTGTCTCGTCACTCGGTAACTTCTTCATCATTCCTCTTTTTTATTTATCTAGAGTTTAGAGGAACGGTGGAACGCAAGAACAATGAAACGGTGGAATGATATGGAATTATGGTTTGGCTTGGCGTGGAAAGTGGAAACCTTTCCAAGGAACCAATTTACGAATAAATTGCCATGTGTGTGCTATTCTTTCCTTCACTCCAATACACTCTTCATTCTACACTGTACAATTTATATTGTACTTTATAGTCACCCAATCCACACTCCGCTCATTCACCTACCGTCTACCGTTCCACCTATCCTTCATTCATTTCATTTTCCATTGATTTTTTTACTTCAAACTCTTTACTTTTACTTTCCTTTCCCTCTCTCTCTCTCTCTTTTGCTCTCTCTGTCTCTGTCTCTGCCTTCTGCTCGTTCGTTCTTTCAATTGCTCCATAGATGAGCCCAAAGGAACGGACTTTGATGAACGGCACTGTTCACTGCTCACTGCTCACTTCTCAGCAGTGCAGTTCATTTGTCTTTGAAAAGAGGTTCTACAATAATTTCTAATTTAAGTAAAAACAACTCCCATCACCTTTTTTTAATTCATGCATCTTTCAGCCTTTATACATTTTTACAAATCACAATGAACACTGGACATTTATCTATTTGTTTTATTAATTAATATTATTTTTTCAACGAAAAGGCACTGCAAAAAAATTACTTTGTAAAGAATCGAGAATAAATAATAAAGAAAGTATGTTTGATGAAATTGAAAATTGAAAATTGAAAAAACCATTTTAGTTCGACGAATGATATGAAAAATACAGAATACAGAATAAAGAGATATTTATAACGAAACAAAAAAAAATGGAAACGAGGAGAGAGAACGTTTCAAATTTTATACGTGTAGGCTGTATTCTGGAATTTTATGAAAATGTCGAATATCAAATACAAAATATCAAATACTACACAGCAACTGTCTGTGTACTCTGTACAATTTACATGCAAAGACGTGGTGTGTAAAAGGTAAAAGGATAATGTACATGATATATCTGTGGCTTTTTATGTTGTGTTTAAAATGCTTTCCTTTAATGCAGATACATATGTATTATGTAAGTATCAGGTTGAGGAGGCAAAATGGAGATAGAGAGAGAGAACGAAGGAGATGTGTTTTACTTGGAGATAGGCATATGCATGTATCTTGTTCACTGTTTGTTCAACAAACAACGACGGAATTTACATGATTCGGGCTTATGTAGATGTTGATTCAGGTAGACAGTAGACAGTCGACAGCCGACACATACAACACAATAGCTTCGAATGACGCAACTGACTGCCAATATTATATTATATTAAATTCAGCGAGAACGCCGATCCTACTTTGTGAGGTACTTGTCCTCTTTCTCTTTCTCTTTCACTTCCTGTCAAATGTAAACAGGGACATGGAGAAAAATTGAAAATCCGGATTCAGAACCCAGAATCCAGATCCGGAGCGTGTACAATATACAAGATACAAGATACAATATTGCATTAGGTAATGTATTCATGTATTCCTGTATTGTATTTGTTTCGCTGTTTGTTTACTTGCTCAGTTGAGTTGTGTTGAGCTGAGACGAGGAGCAACATCAAATACCAGTATCAGTGAGAGACAAAGTAGTAGGAGTTTTGGGGGATGATACTGTTTGTTCCAAGGGGCAAGCGTCGAATCTGCAGAACAAAAAGAGAGAGAGTCTAAAGTCTAGAATCTAGAATCTAGAATCTAGAATCTGGAGGCATGGAGCAAGGAGCGTGGAGCGTGGAAATTTCAACAAGAGTAACAACACAAACAGACTCTGAAACCGAGGACCGAAAGCCGAGACCGAAACTGAAACCGACACAGAAATAGCAATAGCAACACAGCAACGGTTAACTTAACTTTCTGTTCCAGCCCAAAACTGCAAACTGCAAACGTATATCATACAAGTTCTTCCTCTTTCTCTCTCCTTGTTTGCCTCCTTCCTGCTTCTGCTCTAGCTTTCTCGCTCTCTTTCACTCTCTTCTATTCTCTCCGCTCGGAAGCTGCGTCGGCAGGCGGGTTTTATTTCTCTAATACCCGACATGTTTCTACATATGTAGAATGTAGAGAGTGGCATTATGTTACCACTTTTTATGTACCATGTACAGTGTATCTACATTCTACACTCTACCTTGTACGTTGTACGTTGTACATTGTACACCTTCTGCAACCGTATGAGATCATGTTTGTGAAGAATATACTAGATTCTACGCTCTAGACTCTAAACTCGTCGAGAATCTAGAATGTAGAATGTAGAATGTAGAGCCTAGAATGGAGCAGAGGGAAAGGAACAAGATAGTGAACATTTTGAACATACAAGGTAGTATTAGTTTTAGTAGTGGTAGCAACTAGGAACATTTGCCGCCTCCATCTCTCTCTCTCTCTTTTGGCATTGCATGACATGACATGCCTGAAAACTAAAAAGACTGGAACATAAGACGCATAAGGCTCTCCAAAGTGACTTGCCTCAACTCAACTCAACTCAACTCGACTCGACTTGTCTGTTCTGTTCTGTTCTGCGCTCTGCTGTTCTGTTCTGTTCTGTGTAGTAGGTAATGTCTGACGCTGTTATGTTATGTTCTGTAATGTAATGTAACAGATAAGGAGAAATGTATACACAGGTTCATAAACTATGTATTAGACATGTCAGGAAAGAAAAGGAAATGTAATGCTCGTAGCTCCTTGTTCCTTGTTCGGAGTTCGTAGTTCACTTTACTTTTCACTCTCTGTCTCTTGTCTTTCTTGTTTTCCCACTTTTCTCTCCAGTTATTGGCCATTTCTTAACAAAAACCAACATCAAAACCAAAATTCCTCAAAAGGAGAGCCTTACGCAATATGATATCGTATGTACACACATGTACTGTACACTGTACATTGTACATACAACATACACTAACATTGACATGGTCAATGTTGGCTTTAGCATTTTCATTGGCATTTTCATGTTTACGATGATGTTCATGTTGATAGTGATATTATATATTGATATTGAAACTGAAATGGAGAAAAAATGATAAGGTCAGTATTTTGTTTGAATGTCCCATTTTGAACGTTGAATGTTGAATATTGAGTACTTTATGAATAGGCTAAAAATTTGACTTTAAATTTTGTGCATAAACCTTAAATTTGCTGTTTTTTCTCTTTACTCCCAGAGTTTGGACACTTATTTCTCTTTATATATCTATTATCTAGAAATCCAGAATTCTAGAATTCTAGGAAAAAGAAAGAATCAATCTGTGTAAAATATTACAAAGTGTCAACTAACTGGATGTAATTTTTTTTCTATTATATATTATCTATTATCTCTTACTTACACATGAATTTACATGAACCTCTACTTGATTCTGGAATGAAGTTTTTTCTACGCACAACAAAAATCATAGAGAAAAATCTAGCTTGTAGAATGTAAGATATAGAATAATGAGACTTTGTACATGGTACACTTGAAGTCTAACAATTAAAAAATAAAAGAGGAAGCTGTAGAGAAGTTCCGGAGAGAAGCGTTGAAATGATCCAGTGAAATCTAGAATATGGAGAGCTGTACACTATATACGCTGGCGGAAAAAAGATATGTACAATGTACATTCTATTCATTTAGCAGCTACATATATCCTACATATGTACAGATATATCTGTGTTTTATATCCACTGAAATAAAATAGTATGGAGGAAGAAGAAGCTGAGGAAAAGTAAGAGAATGAAAAAGCTGAAGGAGACACTGAAGAAATACCGAGAAAAAATAAAAGGGAGGAAAACGTACAGACTACAAACTACAGATAGAAAGTGGAAAGTCGGAAGGAAAGTAGAAAAGTGTAGTGCGTACTTATGCATATGAGTGTATATGTGTGTTCGTGTAGATTGTGCAAGTATATATTTGTTGGGTCTAAAGTTTCATTTTCATCTTCATCTGCCTTTCCTCTTTCTTTTTTCTTCATTTTGGTTTGGTTTGGTTTGTCTAGTTGTCTAGTTGGCTGTTAGTCTGGTTGTCTGGTTGGCTGGCTGTAGTTTGTGAGAACACTGGGGAAAAGTCAGGAGAGTTGAAAATAAAGTGTGCGGAAAACTAGTAGTGCTATAAAGATAACTTGAGTTTTCGATCGTCTCGAGGATCCTCTCTTCTCGTTTTTTCTCCCATCTTCTTTTTTCCCTTTTCCCTATCTCTACACTGCATTCTGTCTTCATACAGTTTTTTTTTCTATCTTGCTTCTTTCTCTTTCCTCTCGTGCACTCTGTGAACTCTCTCATTCTCTGTACTGTGGTGGTACTCTGTAGTAAAACTAACATCTAACACGTTACTGACAATCCGAATCCGAATCCGATATTCAACATTCAGCATCCGAAAGTCTTACTTCTTACCCATTCAATTTCTCTGTATGACGGTGTGGTTGGTGGTTGACTGTACATTGAACATGTAGAATGTAGAATGTAGACATCCATCTAGTATCTAGTATGTACTGCTTTTATCTGAGTAACGGAGGATAGCTAAACATGTTAGACTTTATGCGTCACTCCTTTACAACAAAGATAGTTTGTAGTTAGTCTCGAGTCTCGAGCCTCGAGTTTGGAGGCTGAACTGAGCTGAGCTGAGCTGAGCTCTCTTTCTGTCCTCTGTGACTTTACTTGACTTGACTCGACTTGTACATTGTACAATGTACACTGTACTTAAACTTTCTCCACAGGGATGAATAAGAAATTCCTCTAGTTCAAGTTGATACTTTTCCCTTTTTCCCATTCCCAGCTAACAAGTAAGCTAGTGCAAAAGTACCTCCAAGAAGAAGAGAATAGAGAATAGACGATAGGCGATATTCTCAAATCTAATACAATGTACACAGTAACAACAACAACAACACAACAACTACAACAACAACGAGAAAAACCCCACTTTCACAGCTTTTGAACAAATTACATTTTATTCCTTACATTTAAATTTCTTCCATTCCAACATTGAAAAAAAGAATGCAAGTGAAAAAAAATCTGCGCATCTGTATGTAAGTCCAAATACAGTAGTAACAGCAACAACTTGAACCACTACTTTTTACTTTTTACTTTATTCTATTTCCTTTTATTATTATTGTAATCGGATATGTAAATGCAATTGTGAATAAACCAGAGTAAAAGATACAAAATTCTATAGATGCTTTGAAATTTCAAAAGACACAAAATAAGCATCAAGATTTTAGAAAAGCCCCAGCGTCCCCCCTCCGAAATTCACTGGTTTGTGATTGAGCTCTTTGCAATTTAGGTAAATGAGTAGTAAAACGATTACGGTTATCTGATTTGAAAGTCTTCAACTTGAAAACCTGATGCTTTTCTAAAATCTTGATGCTTATTTTGTGTCTTTTGAAGGCATCTATAGAATTTTGTATCTTTTACTCTGGTTTATTTTGATCATTTTAGACTTCATTTGCATTCACCAATGACAAAATCGACAACTGAGAAATTGAACGCTTTTGAAATTGGCATTTCAAATATTTACTTGTAAAACAAAGTGATTTGGTAACATTTTCCACGTGTTAGTTTTAGTCACCAACCTAAATTCCTGCCAATTTTCCTTTCAAAATCTTTGCAGCACTGCGAGCCATTACGATTATGAGCCAAAAGTAATTAGATTAGCTCTCATATTTTCACCAAGCCGGACTTGACGTTTTGTAGTGCAAAAATTATCATTATTTTCGAGCTCAGTGGTTTTTCAGTCTTTTTTTCCCAAGCTCTTCAAGGTTTCGCAGAAAGTATTTGATCTGTACGCTATTTTATGGGACGGGATTCAGATATCCATGGAAACGTGGTCACTTTACACTGAATTTTTACATAATACATGAAAAAATCGTGTTTAATGTTATTGCAAGAGCCCTATTTGCTGGAACTAAAAAACGTCAACGGAATATTAACCAAATGTTGGTCCGAAAGCCGCATAAAAAATATAAAAATTTTAGACTGTCGGGAAGCCTGGCAAATTCCGTATATGTACAAACTGATTGCTCTGAATAAAAATTCACAATTTTGATATATTTTCAAACTTTTTGAAGTCATATGGCAAACGACCGCTCGAGACGTGTTTTGAATGATTTTCATTTAATTTGAATAAGAAATTTCCCTGCACTAAATTTTGAAAGACATTTTCAACTTTGAACACATTTGTGAATGTTGCGTTAGCAATGGCTTGTTATTTTGCATGTATCTAAGCAACGGGGCGTTGTGGCGAGTTGTGAGTGGGTTCAAACGATTGGCCGTTGCCGAAATATACTTATTTTGTATCATGGTCATTAATTTTGGATCAGGTTCGCCCAAGAAAACGCGGAGTTTATTTTATGAATCTTGGTGAATGCAAGCTACAGTACTTTGTTTTGAATTTTAAAACTTTTAAGCATCTATAGAAAAAAGATATGCATACACATGAATCATCGATCCATCCATTTATCTATCTATTTATTTCTGTACAAATGGATTCCGCTGTGTAAGTAGCTACTTAAAATTGAGCTCAAATGGATAATTTAAATCTGTCCATCACCACAATTGACAATTAGATTTGGATTTCTTCAAAATAAATGAATAAAAAACTGCAACTTAAAAAGAACAAAAATACATGTACTTTTGTACGATATTTTGTATATTTTTCTCGTTAAAGCTCAGATGAAATTTTATGAGGATGAGAAAGAAGTTGGGTAGAAAAATTGATACTCTTGTTTACTTGTTAATAATTTGACAATTGCTAAGAAAAAGAAATTTCTCCCTGTAATAAATTTTCTTTGAAATACACTCCACCGTTGCAAACATGACAGCGACAATTCCAATGACGGCAATGAAGATGACGCTGGTGATGATGATGATGAAAATACCTGGTAGTTGGTAGTAAAGTTAAAGATGTAGGAATACGGAGACACGGTCAATAATAATTTTAATAGGGAGTCAAAAATTAAGTAGAATCAGATATCTAGAGTCTAGAGACCAGAGATCAGACCAGAACAAGAAGATACGGCGAAGAAACAGAAAACAGAAGCTGACAATTATGAAAATTCATGTTTGAGAGAGGAATAAAACTAGACAAGAAAAAAATAAAAGGACACGTAGTAATACTGAATACTCAACGACTGAACGAATGAACGGCTAAATACGAAAGAGAGGACAACGACGAGGATTATTCTTTCTGTTTTTTTTTGAAGAAAAGCTGATTGTTCAATGTTGAATGTTGAATGTTGTCTACTGTCTTGTGTCTAGTTTATAGTTTATGTAACGTTGATTGTTGATTGTAGATTGGTAGTTTGTAGTTGGTAGTTTGATACATAGTAGGTTGTATTAGCTATTGTGTATTTTGCAAATGAGCGTGTTTTAAACATGAGTTCACATGATTGCTACAGCAAATAATGAGATGGCCCAAGAGTTATGTATCCACACATGCGGACTTCCTCCAGACTCTAGTCTTTAGTTTGTACATACTAGATAACTACTGTCTACTGTCTACTGTACTGCTGACTTAATCCTTCCATCAGATCGATAGATATACAATACACAAAATACAATATACAGAAACAGATAGATGAATTTTCCACAGATTTCAGAAAACCAACAACCAACAGCCAAAAAGTACTTTTATCTTATATTCGTATAATGTGACTGTGAGCTGTGAGCAAAAGAAACCGGTTCCTCCTATATAATTTAATACTAGGTAAACAGAACATAATGTAATGTGATAATGTGATGTGAATGTGTGGAATATTATATGAGCATCATTTTATTTTCATATTGTATCAGGCACTTGATACTTGATACTTGGTAGTTGATGCTCATCTGATTTTCAAACTGCTCCAACTGTTTCAGCTGCGCTTAGAGCTTTGAGCTTTGAGCTTTGAGTTTTGAGTTTTGAGCATCAGTTTAATTGAAACATTAATTTTGGCAAAAATGTTAAATGTCTATAAAACATAGGCATGTGGAAAGTCATCAAAACTTTGTTTTTCTTTTTCCTCCCCCAGGTAAAATACAAAAACTACATGTACAATGTACATTGTGTATTGTGTCTTGTGTATCTGCTCTTCTACTCATGTTGTTGATTTGAAAATTCTCTCCACAATCCAGAAGATGGACATTGGACATATTTATGTAGGTGTACTGTTATTCGTCTCTTACGTATCTGTATTTTATGTACTTTGTTAACAAATTCATAATAAAACAAAGTGTCTTGACTGGTACAAAACACTTTATTATTACGCATGTATTTTGTATTCTGTACACTTTTTATTTATAATAATAGCCAAAACTAACTAGCTGCTACATGCTGCATATTTATTACGCAGTCTAAAGTATTTTACTCACTGCCCACTACTTACTAATACTAATGTTAATACTAATATAATTCTCAAT
Source organism: Sminthurinus aureus (assembly GCA_034698265.1). Classification (NCBI taxonomy): domain Eukaryota; kingdom Metazoa; phylum Arthropoda; class Collembola; order Symphypleona; family Katiannidae; genus Sminthurinus; species Sminthurinus aureus. Next base: position 10,802 of record JAQGBH010001004.1, on the reverse strand, counting down.
TGTCACTCACCTCAAATCATGAAACCATATCATTATTTTGTCAATCATTTTCGCATGTAAATTACAGGTTTGGCTATTTGTATCTAGCTGGGAATTAAAATCAAACTATTTACTATTTACTATTTATACTTGCTTGTCTTGTAACTTGTAAACTAAGGAAATGGATGGATAGAGGTAGAAAATAGAAACAAGAAAGGCGCGTTCAATGTTTCATTCCTTTCCCTTTTCCATTTCGGACATGGAGAAATGTCACTTTCTAATAAAGAGATAATAATTATTCATAATTAATTAATTTCCTGGCTTGGATCTAAGTAAGTTGTTTATTAGCAGTTGACAATAATACAGACAGGATGCTTGATGCTTCCTTTTCCTATGTGTAGATTGTAGATTGTGGATTGTGGATTGTAGATTGCCGAGTGCCGAGTATTGATTGACTATTTATTTAGTTATTCTTATGAAGTTTTGTAGAAGGTAACAAATTTAAATTGACATGAAATTAGAACTGAGAACTGAGGGAAATAAATTCATGTACAAAATACAACGTACCATTTGCAGGAAAGTGCGGAAGAATCAATATAATACTTCTTTATAAATGTATGGCTATGGACACTGGACACTTTTGTTCATAACTACAGAGATAATTAAAATGTTCATTTTCATTCATGTTTCATTTTCATTCGTGACAAAACCATCAACTACTGTGTTAAAATTCATTTCAGTCTATTCCATTCATAATTTATATTCTGAGTTTTGAGAGCACAAAGAATATTTAATAAATGAAGAACTAATATTGATGTGACACATGACACGCTTGTCAATGAGAAGACGTTAAAAGTTAGAAGGATAAAATAGAATGTAGATACCTTTATGAATTTTCTAAGTGTCTGCCGTCTGCATATTACATTTTGTACATGTAGTTTGTAGATACGGATTCTAGGATCATGTTAGTAAATTTAAATAAATATTTTGTACACAAATGGACAGTTGACAACCAAATTCAAAGTCAAAAGTTGACTGTCAAATTGACGTACAAATAGGCTACAATTTTATATTTTAATAACATGTAGAATCCAGAATCTTTATTATAACAAGTTTACCAATATCTACGAATTTTAAATGCTCGTACAAACCCAGTACATTAAATCCAGGCATTATTTCCTCTGTGTAGTTTGTAGTTTGTCTGGTAGCCTTTCACCTTTCATCTTACACACACTACAAACTTTTCCAACTTGGAACTTTACCGTTTTTCCCTTTCGCATTTTCCGAAAAGGAATCCATGTCACGAAAACTGAATCTGAATTATGCTTGTGCCATTCGTCAGTCAGCAACGTACAATGTACAATCAAAATAACAAAAAAATTAAAGGTAAATCCTACAACAGTTTGCATTTATATGACCAAAAAAAGGATAGTTGTAGTAAAAAATGTTTTAAATTTTGGTTGTTTGACGCTTCAATTTGACATGTGTACTTTGGGATATTTCTTTTAAAATTAATTACGGCTTCTAAGTCCTGAAATACAGATTCATCATATAAATCGGCATAGAATTAATTATCTGCTCCGTATTCATAGCATATTTTTCCAGCTTGTTCATCAGTTTTCTTGTATCTCTTATTTCGTATATTGTAATTCAACTCACGGTTATTCGTTGTTCCTTGTAAGAAGATTGAGAATTGAGAGAGAGTGTGTGTGTGTGTCATGCGTTATGTATTTTGTTATGTTGTGTATTGTGTAGTTTGCAGACATTATTTGTATTATTATTTGGTGTGAAAAAGTGAAGAGGGTGGGGGGTTTTATGTTTTGTTGAGGATTTATGAGAAGGAGATCATGTATAAGTCGATAAGAGAGTGTTATTGATTGACATGTAAGTGAGTGAGTGAGCGAGTGAGCGAGAGAGTGAGCGAATGAGCGAATGAGTGAGCGAATGAGCGAATGAGTGAGCGGAGGGTGTAGAATGTGGAATGAAAATGAAAAGGATGAAAAAGAAGAAACAGAATTACTACTCAACATACAAACTACAACATAGAACATACAAGTACACACATAGACAGAGAGGGAGAGAGAGACAGAGATGGAATGAAGGAAGGCTGGGTAACAAAAGGATAGAGGCGTTGCTAGCAAACGAGGACCAACCACTAGACGCGGACAGGGAAAAATCTACACGGAAAACTCAAGTTCCCCTGAGAACCCGTAGAAAAAGTTCCCCCCATTGCTACCCACGTTTTTGTTCAAAAGACACGATTATGATTGGCCAAACCCTGAAAATGCTTGTTACCACCATTAGCATTCGACCCGACAGTTGTAACACTGGTAGTAGTGCTGTCTTAAACGACTCTGGACAACATGTACAACTTACCAACTACAACCAATTCTACATAACTCCTCTCGTTCTCTTCTTCCTCATCGTCGTTGTACTCGTACTCGTACTCGTTCTTGTTTTCGTCCTCATCCTCTGCCACTGCCTCTACTTCTACCTCTACTGTGCTTCAGCCTCGTCGTCCTACCAATACCAATACACACCATCCAACCAACCAATACAATACACACACAAAACCTTCTCTCTTCTCTCTCCTGGTCTCTGGTCTGGTCTCATCTCTGCTATTCCATCCAAATACTTTATAATACCACAGCCAAAAAACCAACACCAAACCAACCAACTTGGAATCTACATCATGTGACCCCATGCCAAATACCAAATACCAAACACACACACTCATACATACATGTATACCTCTAGACATCACACACACACACACACACACATAACACACAACACTCTCTCTGACCTCTCATCATCATCATCACTCATTACCATTAGACTCACCACCACCAACAGTAACAACAAGAGACAAGAGAACAACTACAACTACAACTACTAGTACAACTAACTACTGATACTCACTCACCTGGTCTAACTAAATACTACACAACTACATACTACGCTAACTCACCTCAGCTCAACACAGCTCAAGTCAAGTCAACTTATAGCACCAACTCTATTCGCACGCCTTCCTCTCTTCATTACTCATACACACAACATTTACATATTATTTATTCCACCAATTTAACATTTAGAAAAAGTTCCCCCTCCAACCAACAACAACAACTAATAGATAGACACATACATATATACAAGCGACAACGGCAGCTACTTGGACATCAATATCAACTTATTACATATTACATATACAAATACACAAATATACAAATATACAAGTACACAAGCAGAGAGTACCTCTCTCTCTCTCTCTCGTTCTCATACACATTTACACACATAAACATAGAGATAGACATGTCGTACTTGTATTCGTATTCGTACTAGTAGTCGTTTATACACATTAACTTACATGAAATTTATACACAAGCTCAAAGCTCAAAGCTCATCATTACCACCACCATCATCATCATCATCATCATTGAAACTAACTACCAAGTAACTACCACTACCACATCACATCACAGTATACCATTAATTTATCAACAATTTACAAAGTGTCCAGTGTCATCATCGTCATCATCAACATCACAACACAATATATCGCTATCGCTCTCACTACTCATTATTGTCCATCGTCCATCGCCCATCCTCCACCTCCTCATACTACTACTACTGCTATTAACAGTAGTAGTTGTTGTACTTTTTCTTCCTCTTCTTCTACCACCTTCACATAATAATAATTCTTGTTCGTCTACTAGTTTTCTGGTGTACTTGATCAACTTACAATTTACAATTGGTTGTAACGACACCAACCGTCAAACACCAAACATCAACTACACTTACAAAAAAGGAGACAAGAAATATTTTGTACAAATGTTACATGAATATTTATTCATTTAGCCTTTAGTTGTTTACTCAAATCAAGTCAACTCAAACGACTACGACTAGTATATTTCAATATCAATATCAATATCAAGTTTTATTAAGGAAGAAAACAGGACATACAACATACAGGACAAGTGAAAAAGATATAAAAAAATATAGTGAATATTTTTAAAAGTGTGAAACAAATAAAGAAGCTACTTACATAATATAATATAAAATAAAACACATAATAGTTCAAATACAAATACAAATACACAAATTATATTACAAATATTACAAAGTATTTTGTAAAGTGGACAAACAAAAAAAGTGTGGTTTTTTCCTTTTTGATTCTAGATTCTATTCCGTTCCCGGTGAGACTGGAATTATAATACATACATAATATATCAAAATAAAAAATAAAATAAAGTTTTTACACATAACAAAGAAATATAAATAAATCTAGTGTAAAAAGCGGAAAGAGAAAAAAAAACGGAAGGAAGAATAAATACGTGTAGTTGGTTTACCATATTTTTTTGCAAACTTTTGTATTTACAACCGAATTGGATTTGGATTTGAGACGTGTGAATTGTGAATACACAACACATTACAACAAGGAGACGAGAAAAAGTATCAAAATTCTTTGCCTGTGAAAACTTTAAAAAAGGTGACTCAACTGTGTGTCGGGGATTGAGTATTGAGTAAAGTGACTGTGACAAGTTCTTCTTGTTATCGTTGTCCTACACCGATTTTCGGATTCGGATACGGATACGGATAAAATTGAGTAAGGTTTTCTCCCACACTCTCGTCCGTATATAATGTAATATATATTTATATATATACCATACATTCGTTTATATTGGTTCTCTACGACTCCGTTCTCCTTACTAGTGTCTCTTCTTCTTCTTCTACTTCCTTCCTTCCGCCGTCTACAGTCTACATATATGTATATGCATAACATATAATGATAATATAAGAAGGAAACTTATACAGTACGAGATATAAAAGTACTCACTCATACTCGTACTCGTACTCATACATATTTTTTAGACCCAATATACTTTGATGTATGAAAATAGACTGAAAATTTTATATGGATTTATGCAAAAGTGAAATCTGGTGAATGTAATATTTTGGATTTTGGTGTAATCCCTCCCAAAGTAAAAAATAATAGTTAAAAGTTCAAGTTTTTTTCATTAAAGAGACTCTTTCAATAAAGATCGTCATCACGAAGAATCAAAGTAAATCACCGTCATCATCATCTTCCTCCTCCTCCCCATCTTGTGAAGTTATAATCATGAATGTAAGTCAAAAGTCAAATATCAAATATCATAATTTTATTTCATTGGAAAATCGTGGGATAAATTTAATAATTACATGTAAATCTGTGGATCGTGTATTGTGGATATTTCAATTTTCATATTTGTTTCTTGTTTCAATTTTCAATGTGTAAAATATCTGTAATGAAATGTGATGAAAAAGTCTATCAGAGTACTGATAAAACATGAAATTTATCTAGTTTACAATATCAAAATCATCATCATCGTCATGATGGTCATAGTTTATTTCGTGTTTTCAACAGGTTTTGAATTATCCTTAAATATGAATAAACAAGGTAGTAATGACTTGTTGACTTTAATTTGAACTCATTAATTGAAATACCGCTTGATTTGCTACAACCTACAACTTAGAACATAAATACTAAACACTCTACTATATTATCCTATACTCTATACTCTATACTCTATACCCTATACACATTTACGTATGTCCTATATTATAGACTATATAGACATGGTACATATGTACCGTGTAGTCTGCCCATTCTTCATTCTCCATTCTCCATCCTTAAATGCTGTTCGATGTTGAACATAGTCAATTTTACTTGTAGTTTGTAGTTGATGATGTCGTAGGTACATTTTATGGTATTGTGTTGTCAGTTGTCAGTTAAAAGATTATTATAACGTCTTCATAAAATATTGCAGGAAATGACAGGATATTTTCCTGTGCAATGTACAATGTACAATTTAGATTATACTTCGTGTACAGTTTACACAGTAGTTTGTTCTATGGGTGTTCAACGTGCATGTTCAACGTACATTGTAAATTGTGCATCCTTTGGTAGGTATATTATATGTTATTATTAATATTTATCATTGTACATTGTGCAGTTTATTATTTAAATGTAAGGAAAATGTGAGAAGTAAAGAAAGGGAGAGCGAGATAAATGTTCATGATTCATGATGAAGACTCTTTTTTCTATGTTTTTTGCATGTTTTGAATTGTGTACATTGTACGATGTACATTGTACAGTGTACAGCGTACATGTAAATTGTATGTAGTATTTAGTATCTAGTTGTTCATGGTGTGTGTGCAAAAGTCTAGAAAATTTATTGTAGGCATTAACTATCAACTATTAGCGTACGTAGTGTTTTACACAGCAGACAGCAGACAGCAGACAGTCACAGTACAAATACAACAAACAAACATAGATTTTTAGATAGATGGATAGATAGATTGGATTGTTTCCCTTGTTAAAATGATTAAGTCCTTTGTTACTTTGTTACTCTTAGTCTTTTTTTTCATCCCGTCCAGTCCCATGTAGAATGTAGAATGTAGAATCTAGATATAGATAGAAACAAGGAATTGTTAAATGTTTGTGACTTTGGCGTTGACTTTGGTTTTAGCTTTGGCGAAAAACAAATGTCCTATCTTTATACACATTACACGAGAAGAGAGAGAGAGAAAGAGATGAGATTTGTATGAGATACGAGCTGAAAAAAGGAAGAATAAAAGGACATCTCCATCATGTTTCACTCTGTTATTCTGTTATGCTGTCTTATGTTATGGTGTTTTTAGGAGTTGTCCCGAACAACTCAGTAAAACTAAGAACCAAGACACTCAATATTCAATGGAAATATGAATGTTGAATGTAGAGATTGAGAGAAGATTTTATCCTTTATTCCATAGAGTTTTGAACATGGGATATGGAGAATGGAAATATTGAAGCGAAGCTATCTTTGATTGTATCTCTCATCATGTGCTGATCTTCATCTCAGTTTTTGTTTGTTCACTTTGTTCTCTGTGGACTCTGTGGATGAATGGATGGATGGATTTGTGTGTGCAGTGTATAGATTTTAGATTGTAGATCCACACATTCGTATGTGCTGGTCAGTTTGTCTGATGACTGATGTAAAAGTAAATTCTGGATGCTGGATGTTGGATGTTGACTTGTGACTGCACAAGTATCAGCACTATCAACTATCACCATGAACCATGAACCACGATTATGTGATGTGATGTGATACGATATGATATGATTTGAGATGAGATGATTTGGTACGCTGATTATTCATTTTGAATGGAAAGGGCTGGCTGGAATCGATGAGGAATGAGGAAAAATCATGGAGTTTGAAATGAAATTACAGATATGGTGACGATGATGATGATGATGATGTATTATGTATTATGAATTACTACAATGTACAGCTAATGTAATGTAGACATTTGTTATCTTGTGTAATCCAATGATTAATTTGAATTTGTTTTGTTTTGTTTTATTTTCTTCCTGTTGCTGCTGCTGTGTTGCTGTTTTGTTATTGTAGGGTGGAAGTAGTGAAAAAAGTGAGGACGGAGGTGGATCCTCGCCAGGGACAAGTCCGACAGGCGGATGCCCGTCATGTCGGCAGTTGTTGTGTTCATGTGTAAAATCTTCAGCAGGATTACTAAATTATCAGAGATTGGCATCAACAGTACCAAGTTTGGTCTACCACGGTGGTGGATCCAATCACAATCCCAATAATCCCTACACACCAGAACAATTAGCCTACCTAACTGCAATTGCTGCAAATGCTGAACAGCAATTCGGATCTTTCCAGGTAAGCCCAAAAAATACATTCTCAATTAAAGTGCACGTTCTCAATTATTATTGTTATTTAAATATATTAAAGGTGTATTAAGTATTAAGGAGTAAAACAAACACGGGTACAAAATATGAATAAAAAGCATAGCATATCAAGTATTGAGTATCGAGTAAATACTTTGAGCTTTGAGCATTTAAAATGCAGCAGGAAACTACAAATATAAGTATTTAATTTTTCTGACTGATTGAGTGTGTTAATTTGTACTTCATTTTGGATTTTTCATTTTCAATTTTGGACAAATCCAAATTGGAATAATCATCTCTCAATTCTCAATTTTACAAGTTATTTGTTAATCATGGAGCGTACAGATAGAATATTTCCATAATCTCAAGCTGATTACTAAACGCTGAATGCACAGTGCACAAGATGCACGATAATTCCTATTACATACATTCCATAATTCCAAAGTTTCCCACTTACTATTGTACAGTTTTGTTTTCATCCAATTATTTTGGATTAGACAAACTCTGCAAAATATAATTGCTTGAAGTCAAATTAATATTAATTTTAATATTGTGGTACAAGCAAAAGAGCATTCATTCTTCTTTTTAAATCATAATATTCCTGTTTCCAGTTTTGTGCTGGACGTAAACATGAAAGCTGTTTAATCAACATATTATAAGAAATAAGAAACACCAAAGGCAAAGGAAAAACTGAGTAGTGGTAAAAGTCATATTTACTATTTACTTGAATGTAGGAAAAATTATGAAAAAACTTCTCTTGACTATGAACTATGAAATTATTTGAGCAGGTTAGATGTTGTGTATTTTGTGATAAACGTATCTTTTTGATATTTGATATTGTGCACTGTGCAGATAATATTTGATATTGTGCAGTTTGTACTTTGTACGTCCGTCGGAAAATACAGATGTAGTGTCCATTTACTTGGGTACTTAAATGAATAGTTAATAATAGAGTAGATACGAGAGTAGACTCTATAATCTACACTTACACTTTACACTCTAGCCTCTGCGTTAGACAGCATGTCTGGTTATTTTTGTACTTGTTGTAGCTATTTGGATTTCCTATGTGATGTTGATGCCGATGCCGATGATGGCCTTCCACAAAAAATCATTTGGACTTGCACTTCAAGTTCATCATCCACATTGACAAACTCGACATCACGATCCATAAAGATTTCACACCTTCAACCTCTATCTGTTAGAGTGTTGTTATTTTTGTCTTATATTTTTATCAAATCAAATCACATCAGAGCACAGCATATCATAGCACAACACATCAGAGCACAGGTGTGATAGGCGATAGGTGATAGCCATCAGATTCCGTTTGATGTTGAATGTTTGACTGGGCAGTTTTAAATACCACGTGTTATTTTTGTCTTCCTTGTTCGCAAATCTCCTTCATTTACAAGATTATCCGTACAATATGTAAAATATTCAATGAGTGTAATAACTATAATGTAGACATGTGATGTTTTATCATTCTGTTTGTTTATACTAAATTTTGCACTTGTACTTGAGACTTGATACTTTATACTTGGCAAAGTGTCTCTCTCCTTCCAGTATCTTCTTCTTTTTTCCTCATCATGTAATTTTTTTTCACGCTCTCCATCACATTAGCACGTAACCACTCATTAAATTTTTTCAATGGTAAATGATTTTCATGTACAATGTACAATATACAATATACAATATACGCGTATGTAGTAAACTTACTACTTGTAGTAAATAGCAAGTTAGCAAGTGTCAGGGAAAAAACAGATCTGTCTTGATTAGTGAATAAAAGGTCACCATCACCATCGTCATCACCATCCGCATCACCATCAGGTTCAGCATCAGCATCAGAAGCATTATGTACTAACTTGTTAGTATCTACAGTATCTAGTATCTTGGTTTTATTTAAGTTTATTTTAATATATTTCATATCATTTTAATTCATTTACCATTGACACATCCTCATCTAGAATCTAGAATCATTTACTTCTTTTACTTTTTTTCACTTTGTTAGGTGGTTTCATTATAATTTTTTTTATGCTCGCGTGAGGATTTGTTTACATAATATATGCATACTTTTATTTATCTATTATCTATACTTTGTATTTTGTACTGTGAATTTCAGTGTTAAAAAGGAAAATATGAAATGAATGTCCAATGTCCAAGTGTAAAACTGATAATGATAAATGTTTTTTTTTGTTACAATTCCACTAATAGTCATTATAATTTTTTTCACTATCAACTATCACACATCATACACTTGCCACTTGTAAATAAAATAAAATTGTACATTGTACATAGAACATGCAAAAATTTCCATTGAGAAAATTAAGGGATGTACGCTGTACACTTTACACTTACCAATGTACAGTGTTTACCTTACTTAGTTTAGTTTAGTGTAGGAGCTACATAGCAATTTAAATTACTAGTTGTCAAGTTTTTATTTTGTTTTGATGCTCAAGGTGAATGAGGAGAGAAGAAGAGGATTAGACATGAGACACACCATTTATATTTTATATTATATATTATAGATGCTATATCATATTTTGTATTGTATATGTACATTAGATTAACATTAAATTAAACATAATATTATTATAGATGGATAGATGGATAGATAGATGGATGGGTGAGTAGTGAGTATATGCGGCATATAATATATAAAATGCAGAATACATAGCCGTTGTCACTAAGCGACAATTTTAATCAGTTTCTCACACCGTAGGACAAGGTGAATTCTCATCAAAATTAATTAAAAATAATAATGGTCAACCACTCGCTTAGACGCTAGTTATCGCATGCAAACACAAGACACAAAACATATGTACGTGTACGTGTAACTATGTAGTAACTACTAGTACATGCGTGTACAATGTTCAATGTACAATGTACAACGAGCTTGTACATGTGTACATATTTAAAATATTTATGTACGTTTGTGATGCGCGTCTCCGTTTTTTCTCTTTTCTGTTTTTGTTTTTGCTTTTGCATGGTTTTGTATGATTTTGTGCTCTCTGTTCTCTGTTCGTCTTTCATAGCATGCCTAAGATTTTCAAAGTTTAAAAAACGTGTATTTTTTTATATCTTGGTTTTCCTCTTCTTCTTCTTCTTCTTCTTCTTTTTC